>JAZAVI010000682.1:0-60722 GCA_036326025.1 Chrosomus eos | reverse complement strand
TAAACAGTTGATTACCTCTAGGACAGAGTTAAAGGCAACATGACAAATCAAATTAGGGGTGTGATATGTAGCCTATATCGTCTATGCTGCGAACATCGTAATATTGTTTTAACGATGTGCGATCTGACATCAAGTAGCCTATGTACCTCAGTTTTCCAACACACCAAGAGAGTGTGCACGCCTACACTACCTGATGTAGCTAGACTAATGCCTCGTTTCCACTGATTGGTACGGTACGGTACAGTACGCAATTATTTGCGTTTCCACTGTCAAAATTTGTGAATGGTACCAAAAAGCCGAACCGTACCATACCACTTTTTGGGTACCCTTCCGTTGGGGTACCTAGCACAGTGGTACGGGTGGAGCTAGACTCACTGAAGAAAGTTAATTGGTTGACAAGAGTATCGTCACTTGCACGTGCTACAAGGGGAATGACAACATAAGCAGCGCCATTTTTTAATATACAGTTGGAATAAAATACTATGGTTATTCTTTCACGAAATGTAGTTAAGAGTTTTTCAGGCGAGAATGTAGTTGTTTAAAGCTCAAATCTTTGGATTATTTATAATGATTTCTGATAATCTGATCCATTCCCGGTGATCACCGGGCGCTCGGCGCTCATGTTCCCCGGCCGGAACAGCCTTTCCTCAGCTGGTCATTCTGACGTATGCCGCTGGCTCTGTAAAGGTGCAGGGTTGTGTTTTATATTTCGTTTTTAGATGATTTTAATCATCTGTGGAACGGGCAGGACTCGAAAAACCAATCATTTCCAAGACCACCTAGAATCATTGGACAATAAGTTTGTCAATCAAACGGTTGTACCACACACCCCCTCCCCCCAGCGTGCGTGACCCCCGTCGTGCGCATACGTGCGCATATAATGCGCATCTCGTCAGTAAAGCCGGTTCCATGATTAGTAGTAAATCGCCATTACAATCTCTCGCGCATCTGAGTTTTCACTCGTGCATGATTACGCGTCCATGTTCTTTGAATGGGTGGAGTCAGGGCCAGCGTTGGAGGAAAAAAGGTAGGACCATTTGAATTGTATATTTTCAAAATCTGCCGGTCGTTTTCCAAATCACATACCCCACCTTTAATATCACATGAAAAGTGCAGTTTCTTTCTCAAATATCAACATGATTACAAATGTGATTTAAATGTTATACAACAGTTTAATAAACAAGGTAGCCTAATATTAGGTGACTCACATTTTAGACACAATATTGCCTGATTTTGCTCCATTACGCCAAAATAACTCCAAAGCCACAGGACTGTTTTACGTCTCTGAGAAAGACACAGCAGTGAAAGAATGAGTCGTTTGAATTAATGCTTCAATGACTCTAATTAAAGGGATAGTTCACTTAATTTTTAATTCTGTCATTACTCACAAATGTCGTTTCAAACCCAAGACTTTCATTCATCTTTGGAACACAAATGAAGACCTTTTTGATCAAATCTGAGAACTTATGTTTACAGCTACCACTTTGACGCTTCAGAAAGTTCATAAAAAGATCGTAAAACTAATACATTTATAAAGTGGTTTTGTTCAAGTTTCTGAAGAGACTTGAGTGCTTTATAAGATGAACTGATTACATTTAGGCTTTTATTCACATATAAACAATCTAGGCCTGGGCGAAAAATCGATTGAATGAATTAATTTTAATTTTTTGTTGTGGGCGATTTAAAAAATAAATAAATCGAGTTTTTGTGTAATGGCGCATATTTGGCCCCCCGGAGTTTCCGTAGCGTTAGTTTCACTCACGTCACGTAGCAGAATGGCAAGCGACGACGACAACAACAACATCAGAATCAGAATCAGAATCAGAAAGAGCTTTATTGCCAAGTGTGCTTGCACACACAAGGAATTTTCTTTGGTACTGAAGCTTCCAGTGCACATATACAGATACAAATACAACAAGAAACATTAATACAAAATCTAAAAATAAAAATTATAAAAAATATGAAAATACTATAAATATAAAATATAAAATATAAGGCCACAGTTGGGTTTAGTCAGAATAAACATTTACGGATTATGAACATATTTACAGTATTTGAATAGTATGAATAAATATAAATAAAATCACCTGAGTTTAGGAGATATTGCACTAAACAGTGGAAGTATTGCACTTGGGGGGAGTATTGCACTTACAGGCATATGCCTTGGGAGATATGTTAACTGTTCAGAAGGGAAATGGCCTGTGGGAAGAAACTGTTTCTGTGCCGAGATGTTCTTGTGGCCAGTGATCTGAGTCTCCGTCTTGACGGTAACGGTTCAAACAGGTGGTGTCCAGGGTGAGTGGAGTCTGTGATGATTTTACCTGCTCTCTTCTTCACTCTTGAAGAGTACAGGTCCTGGAGGGTTGGCAGGGGGGCACCAATGATCCTCTCTGCAGTCCGGACTGTCCGCTGTAGTCTCATGATGTCTGATTTGGTAGCTGAACCAAACCAGACAGTGATGGAAGTGCATAAAACCGACTCAATGACGGCTGAGTAGAACTGAATCAGCAGCTCCTGTGGCAGGTTGAACTTCCTCAGCTGCCGAAGGAAGTACAGTCTCTGCTGGGCCTTTTTCACAATGGAGTCAATGTGATTGTCCCACTTCAGGTCCTGAGAGATGATAGTGCCCAGGAACCTGAATGACTCCACTGCTTCCACAGTGCTGTTCATGATGGTGAGTGGGGGGAGTGCTGGGCTGTTCCTCCTGAAGTCCACGGTCATCTCCACTGTTTTGAGCGTGTTCAGCTCAAGGTTGTTATAACTGCACCAGACAGCCAGATGTTCAACCTCCAGTCTGTAAGCAGACTCGTCACCGTTTTGGATGAGACCGATGACAGTGGTGTCGTCTGCAAATTTCAGGAGCTTGACAGTAGGGTCTTTAGAAGTGCAGTCGTTAGTGTACAGGGAGAAGAGCAGTGGGGAGAGAACGCACCCTTGGGGGGCGCCAGTGCTGGTGGTGAGAGTCCTGGATGTGTGTTTCCCCAGTCTCACGAGCTGCTGCCGGTTCGTCAGGAAGCTGGAGATCCACTGACAGATCGAGGATGGAATGGAGAGCTGGGTCAGTTTTGCTGTGAGAAGATCAGGCATGATGGTATTGAAGGCCGAACTGAAGTCCACAAAGAGGATCCTTGCATAAGTCCCAGGTCTGTCGAGATGTTGCAGGATATAATGCAGTCCAATGTTGACTGCATCATCCACAGACCTGTTTGCTCTGTAGGCAAACTGAAGGGGATCCAGCAGTGGTCCAGTGAAGTCTTTCAGGTGGGCCAACACCAGTCTTTCAAATGATTTCATGACCACAGACGTGAGAGCGACAGGTCTGTAATCATTAAGTCCAGTGATTTTGGGTTTTTTGGGGACCGGAATGATAGTGGAGCGTTTGAAGCAGCAGGGAACTTCACACTGCTCCAATGATCTGTTGAAGATCTGCGTGAAGACCGGGGCCAGTTGGTCAGCGCAGGCTTTTAGACAAGCAGATGAGATGCCGTCTGGGCCTGAGGCTTTCCTAGTCTTCTGTTTTTTAAAGACTCGGCTCACGTCCTCCACACAGACCTTAAGCTCAGGTTGGATGGCAGGAGGGAGGAGAGGAGGGGGTGTAGGAGGTGATGGTGGATGTGTGAACTGCAGGTCAGAGCCGGTGAGTGGTGTGAATGAGGGCTTTTCAAACCTGCAGTAAAATGAGTTTAAATCATCAGCCAGGTGTGGATTGTCCACAGATCGGGGGGATGGTGACTTGTAGTTGGTGATGTTCTTCAGGCCATTCCAGACTGATGATGGGTCATTGGATGAGAACTGGTTTTTCAGCTTTTCAGAGTAGGCTCTTTTAGCAACTCTGATCTCCTTTGTCAGTCTGTTCCTGGCCTGGTTGTACAAGATTTTATCCCCACTTCTGTGAGCATCCTCTTTAGCATGACGAAGGTGTTTTAGTTTCCCAGTAAACCATGGTTTATCATTGGTGAATGATAAGAATGTCCTGGTAGGAATGCATGTATCCTCACAGAAACTGATATATGATGTTACAGTATCTGTGAGCTCATCCAGATCGTTGGTAGCAGCTTCAAAAACAGTCCAATCAGTGCAATCAAAGCAGGCCTGTAGACTCTGCTCAGCTTCATTAGTCCATCTTTTTACAGTCCTTATTACAGGTTTAGCTGATTTCAGTTTCTGCCTGTAGGTCGGTATAAGATGAACCAAACAGTGATCAGAGAGCCCCAAAGCTGCTCGTGGAACGGAGTGATACGCATTCTTTATTGTGGTGTAACAGTGGTCAAGTATATTACTGTCTCTGGTGGGACATGTAACGTGCTGTCTGTATTTTGGAAGTTCACGGGAAAGATTTGCTTTGTTAAAATCCCCAAGAATGGTTAAAAGAGAGTCTGGGTACCTTTGTTCCGTTTCAGCTATTTGTTCAGCCAGCTGTTGTAGTGCCGCGCTCACGCACGCGTCTGGAGGGATGTAAACATTCACGAGAATGAAAGAGGAAAACTCCCGTGGCGAGTAGAAAGGTTTACAGTTTATGAAGATCGCCTCTAAATTAGGAGAGCACATCTTCTTCAGTGTTGTTACATCTGAACACCAACTCTCGTTAATGTAGAAACACAATCCACCACCTCTCGTTTTCCCCGTTAGCTCCGTAATGCGATCCGCTCGGAACAGCTGGAAGCCCGGCAGATGTATTGCGTTGTCCGGTATGGCTTCACTCAGCCAGGTTTCAGTGAAGCACAGAGCAGCAGAGTTTAAAAAATCCTTGTTAATGCGGGTGAGGAGGAGAAGTTCGTCCATTTTGTTAGGAAGAGATCGGAGATTCGCAAGATGAATACTGGGGAGAGCAGTGCGCAGGCCGCGCTCGCGGAGTTTCACCAGCGCGCCAGCTCGCTTCCCTCGTTTGCGTTTCAGCGCGCGTTTGAACAACACCGCTGCCCCTCCGACGAGAATGTCCAGTAAAACGTCTGAATTATCAAAGACTGTAGAAAAGTTATCTGGTGTGTGTTTCCTAATGTCCAGTAGTTCGTCTTTGGTGAAACTGATAGGAAAATAATGACTAAAAACAGGACAAACAAACAAAAACAACACAATAACTGGAGAGCTCCGCACCGAGGCAGCCATCCGCGGCGCCATCTTGATGGCAACATCAACATCAATGCACCAGGGATGGAAATTAGCACCCGCCACCAGCCAAATGCGGGTGATTTTGTGTTGTGGCGGGTAAACTCGCTTCACCTACCGGCCACCGTGGCGGGTAAATAAAAATTGCATACCGTTTCACCCGGACGGCGGACACTTTTAGAGGCACACCTTCAACACCCGCGCGCTTCTTCCGTCGAGGCTCGGCGTGGGAGCGCGAGAGGCGGTTTGCCGTCCAAAGGGAGAGCTAGCCGCGAGCGCATGGTCTATTTTTAGGGCGGGGTAGCTCTCTTGTGTAGTAAAGAGCTAGCCGCGCGAACATCTACCCGCGCGCTTCTTCCGTCGAGGCTTGAGCGCGAGAGACGGTTTGCCGTCCCGAGGGAGGGAGGGAGGGAGGGAGAGGGAGAGAGAGAGAGAGAGAGAGAGAGAGAGAGAGAGAGAGAGAGAGAGAGAGAGAGAGAGAGAGAGAGAGAGAGAGAGAGAGAGAGAGAGAGAGAGAGAGAGAGATCGCGGGCGCGATCAGTGGAAACATAAAAACATACAAACAGGACATCATTCAAACTGCAAATGTTTACTTATATTTCTGTACACTCGCAATAAAACACAATATTGTGCTTTTGTCACACTCTAAACTATTGTCAAACTGTAACCTACAACTGTCACCCAACCACACAGACGCACGCACGCACAGTTTTTAAAAGCAAAACATTTATCCAACTCCATTTCAAAACAGGTTACATCTTTTGGACATTCATCATATCGCATTGGTTTTCATTTCTTGTCCTCGGAGTCAGAGCACTAATCTGTTTTTTTTAAAAGGTACACATTCTACATTGATTAAAAAAGAAAATTAAATGTGTTTTTAATGGTAGCCTATATTATTTTATACGGAAATCAATTATTTATAATTCAGATGAGAATAAAGTTAAGGTTAATTAAAATTAAGGAAAACAAATAAATTTATCTGAAATATAGCAAATTAATTTTAAAATCAGGTACAATTACCAAACATATCTCAAGGTCTTTTTATTAATTTAATTAATAAACTAATTGTATAAAACTATTGTCAGTACACTACAAATAAACTGGTTATATGCCTTTATTAATAAAACGTATACAACTTAAAAATACAAGGCTTAAAACATTTATAAAAATGCCTTCTGCATTTTTGTTTTGCTTTTCACTCCATTGTACCGAAATCGTACCGAACCGTGATGTCTGAACCGAGGTATGAAACGAACCGTGACTTCTGTGTACCATTCCACCCCTAATGCAATACAGTTTCATTATTGTTCATTATTATCCATACCTTACTATAAATAATTTGTGCGACTAAATCATGTTTTGCGCCAGTAACTGAAAAAGTTAGTAGCGCAAGTGCCAGCAGTGGAAAAGGTTAGTGTAGTTCCCTGTCCAGCATAGAGTGCGGTTCAGCATCGGTTCAGTTTTTTGTTTAATCTGCCCTACCCATTTAATGAAATGTATATCAGTTCATGGTTTGTGTGTGTATAAGAGAGAAAGAGAAAATGTCAGTATTGCATTGAGACTTGAGATTAAATAAACTGCTTAAGAATTGTAGATCTTGTAGTATTAATTTTCACATGCAGTTACACATTGTCGGTTAAAAACAAGAAAGTGGCTGGTAAAAACATTGAGTGGCTGGTAGATTTTGAAATCCACCAGCCACAGTGGCCGGTGGACAAAAAAGTTAATTTCCATCCCTGCAATGCACACACGAAACTGCAACAGCATACAGCAAGCGACAACATGGCTACCGGTGAGAGTGGGAAGTTTATTCCTTAGCATAGGAGTGAACTCGAGCTTATAATGCCCGAGCGGGTCGGGCCGATATTTCCCGTCACTATCGTCGGGTCAGGCCTTTGAGAGACGTGCACTGCCAACGCAATAGAGTGCGGCGCGGGACTAGAGTTGATGGCAGAGCGCGCGCGCGCGGGCGGTAATGCACTCACTCTGTGTGTGCGGTTTGCGGGAGAATAAAACGATTCGCGGGACTCCCGCAAACTAGAAATATCTATGATTAAAACATAGAAATAATAAAAATCTCAGACATATGTGTTGATTTCTTGAACGCAATGGCCAATTTAAGCATTTAAGACAGACTCCCTCACCGCTTAAAACATACTTTTTGTTCAGTGCTGAATTCTGTATGCTGGCAAATCCTCTAATTATAACAATTTTCCTCAGATTTGATTTGAATGTATTGTTAATGCTTTAGAAAATGGTGCTATGTTTGTCTCTTTTTAGTCTAGACAAACACAGCTGGGACTTTGATTCCAAGAGGGTGTTCATTTATTTATTATTCATTCCAGAAATTGGGGTTACATTTGTCTTGCTTTTGATTAAATAAAAGCAAAATTTGCATAAGTTGTCTGCCGTTTGTACTTTTTGCTTTCCTCAATAAGTAGGGGGGAAAATCGTAAAAAAATCGTAAATCGAATTAAAAAAAATAAAATCGGAGATTTTATTTTTAGGCCATATCGCCCAGCCCTAAAACAATCATCTCACAGCTTCTGCCAGAACCAACGAGGTTCATTCTCGTGTTACGCAGCACGTTGGAGCTTCTGCCAGAACCAATGAGGTTTGTTCTCGCGCGCCAAGAACGTAGGGATGGGACGATTACCGGTTTCACGATAAACCACTAGTGTTGTCAAAAAACTCGGTACTTCGGTACCAAGTCGGTACTAAAAAAAATTAACGTTTACGATACCAGCTTTTCTAGGTACCGAGTAGGCCTACCGGGTTCATCCGGTCCTTGACGCCCTGTCTGAAAGGTGCACAGTTGCGTGACTGCGTCCTCTTCATAAACACTGAGACACGGCGACCGGCGCTGCTAATGCGGTGGCACTGAATCCACTTGTTGACAAGAAATATTTTGAATTAGACTAATGTCACGTTGCCATAAAGGGCCGTTCACATAGCACGTTTTTTTGCGCGTGCAAATTTCAAATGTAGGTGCGCGGGAAGCGCGTTTATAGAAGCGACGTGCGAGCTTGTTTTTCCAGGCGCGTCACTGTTTATGGTTGCATAGCGGAGACACGCGAGAGCGAGCGCTTGTGGAGAGAAAGAGAAAGCGGTGCAAACTGCACTCTCCGTTATGACGAGGAAGTGTCAGCAAAGAATTAATTGATTTCTAGCCCTTGCATTAGAAATCAGCTACAGGGTTCTCAAGTTTTGAAGACATCAGGCAAGAGTGACATTTTTGGCAGTTTGGTATTAATAAAAGTAGCCTACAGTTAAGTCAAATAAAATGTTCCTGTATAGTTTGGTAACACTACAATAATATACCATTCATTAACATTACTTAATTTGTTATCTAACATCAACACATTGAGTGAACAATATATTTTTAACAACATTAATTCATGTTTGTGAATGTTATTTAATACAAACACTTGATTGTTCATGTTTGTTCACTTCATTCATTGTGCATTAAATTGTTAACAGATAAAACTTTTGATTTTAAAAATGTATTAGTATATTTTTAAATTAATAATGAATAATTGCTACAGTATATAGGCTAACTATGGTTTATTGTTAGGTCATTTTATCTAATGTTATCTAACAAATAGAATCCTATTGTAAAGTGTTTTTAATACTACAGTTTCCATCTTTGTAAACGTGATATACACTTTAATATATGTAAATTTAATCTAAATTAAGCCTTGGTACCGAAATTGGTACCGAGAACCGTGGATTTTTACTGGTATTTGTACCAAATACTGAAATTTTGGTACCGTGACAACACTATAAACCACGATAAAATGTCCTGGCGGTTAATATTATCGTTTAAAATTTAATTATCATAAAAACCGTGTTTGATTATCGTGATTTTGAAAACTCGCAGTAAATCCTGTCCAGCCAGAATCAGTCTGACGCAAGGGCACGCATGCAATGCCGTTTTGCACGAGAAGACATGGCGGAAGGCAGTGACAGCGCACGGGAGATTTTTCAGCCATCCAAGAGGACAAAATCGGAGGTATGGTCGTATTTTGACTATTACAAGGGTCCCGAGGGCAATTTAATCGAGGATGGGCACCCTGTCTGCAAATCTTGCTAGAGGAAAGTCGCTGCAAAAGGGGGAAACAAATCAAATCTGCAAGTCATCTAACTTTACGTGACAACCACCCACTGAGTTAACTTTTACCTTAATACCACAACTAACTTGGGCAAATAATTTGACTAAAAATATTGATTGGAGAATATGAATTATTTCATTATCTCACTTGTAATTATTGCAAAGCTTCCGCGAAGAGAAAAGTTTTACAGCAAGTGGATTTGAGCCAAGACGAACGAACATATTCAAACTATTAAGGGTGACATTTAAGGGATAATGTATTGTATTCATTCATAGTAAACTTATTACACAGTTTTAGTTTTTATTTTTACCACAGAAATAATTTCAGGGACATGAAATATTGAATTGTGATTAACTTAATGTTTTTAAATCTTACCGGTTTATAAATCCATTATAAGTTACAGTGTCCAAATCAATCGTAAAGAAAATGAGATCACTACAACAATATTGTAGTAGTATTAATACTAAATTACTCTGAAATGTGTAGCCTATGTCTTGCGTCTCAGTTTTGATTGTATTGAAAATTAAATCAATGAAACCAGAGATCGCGTCCGCGGTGATCCGATACATGGATGTGCGCCTTGTTATAATGGATTGCTATTGACAACAGTCATTATAAGTATTCCATAGGTTTGTCACCCTGACCCAACATATTTTGTTAATTTAAAGTGTGTGTGTGTGTGTGTGTGTGTGTGTGTGTGGAGAGAGAGAGAGAGAGAGAGAGAGAGAGAGAGAGAGAGAGAGAGAGAGAGAGAGAGAGAGAGAGAGAGAAAGTGATTTATTATTTATAAATATTAATAATAATATTCAGTCATACACACATCCATAAGTGAGTGAATATTATTATAATTATTAATGATAGGGTTTAATGATGGGTTCATTAAAAGCTGATCTAGGAAAACTTATACCTCTCACTCTCAGGGCTCCATGTTAATGTTAATATAATGTTTATGCTTAAAAAAGTGCATATAGCTGCTAATTGTATTTTTTGTTTGTTGATTTTCAAATTTTAAACTTGTTGAAATGTTTTCAGTGTGAGCATCAATTATTTTTGAACATTTCTATCTCATTTTAACAAAACCGTGATAATATTGATAATCGTGATAACTTTGGTCACTATAATCGTGATATGAAATTTTCATACCGTCCCATCCCTACAAGAACGTTCAGTTGACCTTCTGTTTTTGTTCGCTGATCAATGTTTATATGTGGATAAATTACTAATAACTAAATTAAATCTATTCATTATATTTGAGATCAATTCTCCAGAAAAATTGGACTAGACTGATCAATTAATTTGGATTAGTTTTACGATCACTTAACTTTTTGAAGCATCAAAGTGGTAGTTGGCTCTCCGATTTACTAGCCACTGGCTAATTAAAGAAATGTTTGTCACCTAGCGTGAGATTTGGTCACATATTTGAGTGACTTACTCGCATTGTAGAGGGTTGAAAAGATAATTCATTTGTGTTCTGAAGATGAATGGAACTTATGGGTTTGGAATGACATGAGGGTAATTAATGATAAAATTTTCATTTTTGGGTGAACTAAGGCAGCGGTCCCCAACCTTTTTTGCGCCACGGACCGGTTTAATATCAGACAATATTTTCACGGACCGGCCTTTAAGGTGCGCCTAAATATAGCGCCTAAAATGCGTAGAAAACGCTAGGCGCAAGGTTGCGCTCCGGAGGCGTCTGTCGTTGCTAAGCAACCATCAGCTGCGCTCTCCGTTACAGCAAGGAAATTTCAGCAATGGATTTCCACCACCGAAAACCCCTTGCTGTAACTCTGTTACAAGATTTATTTACTAAGAAGATGTGCAGTGTTTGGGTGCACCCAATACTACAAAAACCATGGGTAATTTCACCAGCTGATTCAGGAGCTCCGCCTGGACAATGGGAGGTCCAAAGCCTATTTCAGAGTGGACAAGGACCAGTTTGATTATTTTAAGAAAAGTTGGCCCAAGCATCAGTAAACAGAGCTTCTGCCGTGAAACTCTCCTGCGCAACGGCTCTGCATTTGTCTGAGGTTAGACAATAACTGAAGTGGTCATAAAACGCCAGAAATTGCAAACACATACACATTTATATATAGAATATAGAACAATTCTGGATAAACAATGATGGATTTAACAAGGAATCAGTTGTGAGCATTAATATTTTTAGTAAAAATATTTTTCACTAGTAACAAGTGCAGCAGTTTACAGTGTTGAAGATGATTGGTTGGTTCTTGTCACATGACCTATAGTGCGCTTGCGGCATTCTGAAAAAGTCTAGATGTTTTTTCGGCGCAGACTCGCTTGGAGAAAACGAGAGCGTCGGTTCCATTATGAGTGCGCATACCGCGCGCCTACATTTGAAATAATAAACTTGAGCGCGCAAAAGACACGATATTTGAACAGGTAAATGTGTGAATAAATAAAACAGAAATAATGTAAGTTATTTATTCTTTCTGTGCGGCCCGGTACCAAATGAGCCACGGACCGGTACCGGTCCGCGGCCCGGGGGTTGGGGACCTCTGAACTAAGGGATTCTCCACTTTTTTTGGAAATAGTCTCATTTTTACAACTCCCCTAGAGTTAAACTTGAGTTTTAACCGTTTTTGAATCCATTCAGCCGATCTCCGGTTCTGGCGGTACCACTTTTAGCATAGCTTAGCATACATCATTGAAGTGGACCACACCATTAGCATTTCTCAAACAAAGAGTTTCAATATTTTTCCTATTTAAAACTTGACTCTTTTGTAGTTACATCGTGCACTAAGACCGACGGAAAATGTAAAGTTGCGATTTTCTAGGCTGATATGGCTAGGAACTATACTCTCATTCCTGCGTAATAATCAAGAAACTTGACTGCCGTACCATTAGGCCTGGGCGAAAAATCGATTGAATGAATTAATTCGAATTTTTTGTTGCGGGCGATTTAAAAAATAAATAAATCGAGTTTGTGTAATGGCGCATATTTGGCCCCCCGGAGTTTCCGTAGCGTTAGTTTCACTCACGTCACGTAGCAGAATGGCAAGCGACGACAACAACAACATCAATGCACACACGAAACTGCAACAGCATACAGCAAGCGACAACATGGCTACCGGTGAGAGTGGGAAGTTTGTTCCTTAGCATAGGAGTGAACTCGAGCTTATAATGCCCGAGCGGGTCGGGCCGATATTTCCCGTCACTATCGTCGGGCCGGGCCCTTGAGAGACGTGCACTGCCGACGCAATAGAGTGCGGCGCGGGACTAGAGTTGATGCCCGAGCGCGCGCCGCGCGGGCGGTAATGCACTCACTATGTGTGTGCGGTTTGCGGGAGAATAAAACGATTCGCGGGACTCCCGCAAACTAGAAATATCTATGATTAAAACAAAAATAATAAAAAATCTCAGACATGTGTTGATTTCTTGAACGCAATGGCCAATTTAAGCATTTAAGACAGACTCCCTCACCGCTTAAAACATACTTTTTGTTCAGTGCTGAATTCTGTATGCTGGCAAATCCTCTAATTATAACAATTTTCCTCAGATTTGATTTGAATGTATTGTTAATGCTTTAGAAAATGGTGCTATGTTTGTCTCTTTTTAGTCTAGACAAACACAGCTGGGACTTTGATTCCAAGAGGGTGTTCATTTATTCATTCCAGAAATGGGGGTTACATTTGTCTTGCTTTTGATTAAATAAAAGCAAAATTTGCTTAAGTTGTCTGCCGTTTGTACTTTTTGCTTTCCTCAATCAGTAGGGGGAAAATCGTAAAAAAATCGTAAATCGATTTAAAAAAAATAAAATCGGAGATTTTATTTTTAGGCCATATTGCCCAGCCCTACGTACCATGAGTGCAGCAGGTGTAATGATATGATGCAGCGCCTGAAAATAGTTCCGTTATGTTGAAGGAAGGTAGCCCATTTTCAGGCGCTGCGTCATGTAGCTTCAGTCTTTCCCCTGCATTGTAAAGATGAATTTTGTTGATTTCATTTGATTGGTAACGGCCCTAATTGTATCTAATTACTCTAAATGTATTTAAATGTAATGTGTAAAAAAATTAAATGTAAGAAAAAAATGAACAAGATACATACATTTAATTAGGTTAAGTAATAAAAAAAAGCTTTTATAAAAGGTAAAAATGCCCATAAAAGGTAAAAACCTTTTTAAACTTTTGGAAAAGATTATTTCTGTCATTGCAGCAAACTAACCACCACACAGAATATGAAGAATATCAAAAACTTCAGGTAAAGGTAGGTACCAACACAAACACACTCAGCAAAATATTATCTCAGTAATGATAATTAGACAATAAGACAGGAGTAATGAAAGACAAGGTAAAATGAAAGTGAAAGCAGTCATCTTTAACTTTAGGTTATAGCAAAAAATTCATTGAAGTCAGAGGAAAAATTGTGCGCAGCTTCACCAGCTAAATGCCAACTTCCCTTCAATCCAGACCTCAAGAGCCATCATCAATAAAGCTGTCTGGTTTATTGTAGAGGGAAGAAATGTTACAGGTAGCTAAACTCAACCGAAGGGAGTCAAGGGACCACGCAAAGTCTAGGTTATCATTCAATTGCCTCTTTATTCCATACTGCCAGGAGCCAGAGACAGACAGATGAATGGATAAAACCCCCTAAAGAGTGCGAGTCATCTTTTGGATCTCTAAGACCAAAATGGTTAAGGCTGGAAAACGTGCCTTTTAGGGACCAAATTCCAGGCTTGACACATTTTACTTGCGTTGTAAAGAGAGAAACACTAGCATGCAGTATGGTGTTGCCCTAGTTGTATTAAGTAATGAAGAACTTGGTCTGAAATGGTGAGATTCACTTCAGGTTTCAATTAAAACATCTTTATTCTTTCAACCCCAACTTCTGACATCCAATCACACCCCCATCACCAGGCCATCTGCCTCCCAAATACACAAGCCAATTGCTGCTTTCCTCTGATATTCCCAAATGTGCATCCAAGCAATCAATTCACTGAGCCGCAGCCCTGAGGAATGAGTTAAGTCAATATCTTCTCAATAAATTGGTGAGGGTCATTCTTAAAGAAATGAAGAAAGCACTCTTAAATGAAACCTCACTGCTCAAACAGATCCACAGTTACCAGGAAGCTTCAATCCATTCACTTGATTGCTGTTCCTGCAGCTTCATTCCTTTCTTTGTTAAAAACACCCATCAAGGCTGGCCTTGTTTCGACCAATGGTGTCATTGGTGGCATTTCCTCTTATGAATATGTAGAGTTATTTTAAGTGGTAGTTAAATGATCAAGTCTTCCTCCACTGATGCTCAAGTATCCATCTGCTTCTGTTGAAAGACTCTGTTGTGCTTTAACCCCAAAAGCTTCTGACTTGCTTAGTTTAATGCAGTTTTCACAAAATCTCATGAATCTGTGGTTTCAAGGCCCACAAAACATCATGCATAGAGAAGGAATGAGTCATTTGTGACATGGCTCACACAAGAATGAAGTATCCATTAAGATAGCTGCTGATGGCCAGTTTTAAGTTTAACTTTAAAGCCTGCCATATGAAACAGTTAGAACATTTTTAGATAAAATATAATAAAAATAAACTGTGGAAAGGTGTCGGGACTTCCCTATTCTCAGAATTAGAATAACTTAAAACTTCACAGTTATAGATTGCCACTGGTGAGAACAGACCTTTAGTAAGATCATAAGGTCTTATGATAAAAGCCCTGTAGTTTTTATTGTGGAGGCAAGGCTTGTAATGCAATGAAATACAAATGATGATATAGGCTAGAGATGTAGAAATAAATGTTCCTAAAAAACCCTCATATTTGACACAATTTCAACATGGTTTTCCTAAAAATGACATATGGATAATCAAGCAAACCTAAGCTGCTTTAGTCCAGTAAATATTCATCTTGAAATATTACTAACACAAGATGTTTACTTTACTTCATTCAATATTGCACAGCAAAAAGACACCCGGAACTGGACATTTTTAACAATTATACTGAAAGACCTTTTTACTTGCTAGAAAAGTATGAATTATCAATCAGAAGGAGAAGGCATCTAGAAGATTGTAAAAAAAACTGTTTTAGAGCAAAGTATAGTTGATAATTTAGCAACTTTTATGCATCAAATATAACAATGTAAAGGGTTAAATCACAAGCATATGCTTGATAAGTCAACATGTTGAGGAATAAGCATGCAGTACTACTGTGTGCATCTTGCATGTGGTAAAGTGGAAGTTGTGGCAGCTCGTTTGCATGCACTGATTTTAATGTTTTGTTTGATGTAACGTTACTGTAATAGTCATGTGAGCCATCACCTTTGGCTAACCTACCTATGCACAACCAAGAATAGGACACTGGATAACTAGTGTCTTCCTCATGACTGCGAACTAGCCTTTCAGCTTTAAAATGCAACAATATAACTAACGTTACCAAGTAGAGATCGTGTGGATGGAACAAACATATTATTTAACAAGTCAAACCATTTTCCACATTCAACCAATTTTGCCGGCAAAATTAGTCATTTATTGAAATGGGCTGGTCAAGTGGGCCCTGTGAGGTGGCCTCCAAACCCCCATTCTTCCCCAAATTCTACCTCCGGCAATCATCTTTCCGCAATTTCTACACTAAACCTGTCCATATTAATGCTAACCTGTGTGAGAGAACAAGAAAACGAGTTTTTAGTTGCGTGATTTGTCGTTGCTCATGGCAGTGCTAACATTAGCTATTTTTTTCTCTTCATACAGTAACGTTACAGCAGCAGCACATTGATTAACCGTTAACATACCTGTCTCCGCCGGTCCTGTCACTCTCTTCAGGAATATCGTTTATTCCGTCCAGAAGGTCTGGGTCCTGGTCCTTTCTATTGTGTTGGAGCGAGCGAGCGTGTGTGTGTGTGTGTGTGTGTGTGTGTGTGTGTGTGAGTGAGGCCGGCTGTGGATTACAAAAGCTCGTGCTATGCTAGTCCCAGCTAGCCGAGCGGTTAGCGACCCACAAAACCTCCTCCACAAAAGAGAGAGAAGCCCTTTTCTCTCTCTCGCTCTGTCGTTTTCGTTGCGTTTATCTCTGTCTGGTCGCGCGGCCGGTGTGAGGTGAGTAGTAACGGCCGGTTGGCGGTGTCTCGTGCGCTCGAGAGAGGGCCCCGCTCGCGCCGCGGCCTGTCGCACAATCAAAGATGGCAGAGCGCCAATCCACGAGAGCCTGACGTCACCGCGTATACCGCGTCAGCGACCACAGACCATTTTTACAGTCTATGCCACAGACGCGCCTTTAACATTTAAGACACAGCAGATGGCGCCCTTTAACCAGTTATCTATTAAAAAACTATCAAACTATTTTCTCTTTCCTGTAATAATAAAAATATTACCTAGACTAGAGGAAATTCTTTTTGGAATGCACAGTTCGCTGATATTCATTGGAAAGAAAGAGGCATGGTTAAAAATCCATATAAGCCTACATTTTGTATGCTTGCTGAATAAATTTAAAGAGGTACACTTTTAAAATACTTCACAAAATCTACCCATGTAAAGCTTCCTTATCAGAATTCATGGACATTGACAACAAATGCTCTTTTTGTACTGTACACAAGGAAGACTTTTGTTTTCCAACTGTGGTTATCTTTAACATTTTGGTCTGATGTTAAGAAATGTTAATTATAAAATATCTCTAAAATATGTTATATGTTCTTTCCATAGGTTATTTCACACACAGAAGCAAAATGCTTGAATATGTGGTGAACATCTACATTTTCAAAAATTTGTGTAAACAAAAACTGCATACCTAGCCTACATGTAATTTATTCTTAGAGATGGAAGAGTCACTGGAGAAGTCCTTAAAGTTGATTATTAACAAAAATATTGATTTTTTTTTAACTTTATGGATACATTATTTCTAATGAAATGTCCCCACTATGATTCACCAAATTCAGTGAATCCTGAATATGTGTCCCTATAGGGAAAAGGAAGAAATATTTGCTTTTTTTATTATTCAGATTGTTTACTATGTGATATCTGTCCCTTGCATTCTTTGAAACCAGCTATATGACTCATTTTGTTCAAATAAATAATACAATAATGTTCTATCAGTTCTAAATTTCTACACAAAAATGTCAGTGTACATAACATCCACTCATTAATCAAAAACGTCTCGGTTACATATGTAACCCTCGTTCCCTGAGTACAGGGAACGGAGACGTGTCGTCGGGGGAGTTCCCTGACGAATTGGGATCACGCTAGGGAGACCAATCGACTTCGAGTGAAACTAAAACGAGCCAATGAAAATTGGCATGCAAGATTTGCATTCCGCGACCCGCCTACCAGTGCGGGTATAAAAGCAGGAAGCAAACGCATCCAAAATGCTTTTTCGCTGAGGAGCCGAACAGTGTCCAGTCCTCCGCGAAGGTACAGCAACGTGGCGAGGGGACGACACGTCTCCGTTCCCTGTACTCAGGGAACGAGGGTTACATATGTAACCGAGACGTTCCCTTTCGTCCTGGGAACTCCGACGTGTCGTCGGGGGAGTTCCCTGACGAATTGGGATCCCTACAAACACGCCATGGTGCTGACCCCTTCCAGCGCCCAGCTAAGCTACCCTGCAGCAGTTTCTTGAACAAGATGCGGGAGCTAGCTAGGGAAAATCACACTGCTGTTCCGCAAGACCCACTCAGTGGATTTGGATAACACTGGGAAAGCGTGCCCAACCCGTAGGAGGGAACGCCCGAAGGGAGGCACTGGAATACACGTATGTACTAACCCGTGGGGTAGTGAAACATACGGAAGTCCTTGAGGTAGTCCCAGCCCGAGGGGTGGGAGCGTACTCAGCAAGGACGACAGAGGGATCTGTCGAGAGGAAGACACGGAGCTAACCCGGAGGGTAGCTGGAACGTGGAAAAAATGGGTCGCCGAAGGGACCACTGTCAAGGCCACCCAGTCTAATAGCAACTCCTACGAGAGGTAATAGACCTGGCACCGGCGATCCGCCTCGCCTGATGCCGAAGGGGTGATGGAGGAACTCACGAGGTTAGCCGTATGTTGGGGAACCAACGGAGTAAAAGACGCACGTATCCGGCCCACGGGGCGGGAATGGCGTAGCAAGCCGACATAACCTAATTCCTCGCGCTACCGGCCGTAGCGAGTACACGGGAGGAAGCAGGTTCAACACGGAGGCTATAAAACCTAGCGAACGTGTTAGGTGTCGCCCAGCCCGCAGCTCTACAGATGTCTGTCAGCGAGGCGCCTTGCGCCAAAGCCCAGGAGGAGGCAACACTCCTAGTAGAGTGTGCCGTCAACCTAGGTGGGCAAGGCACGCCCTGGGACTCATAAGCCCGGGCGATAGCATCCACTAGCCAGTGGGACAACCTCTGCTTGGAGACAGCCTTCCCCTTCTGCTGGCCTCCGTAACAAACAAAGAGCTGATCTGAGGTCCTGAAGCTTTGCGTTCTGTCCACGTAACAGCGCAGAGCGCGGACGGGACAGAGAAAAGCTAGGGCTGGGTCTGCCTCCTCCAGGGCAGCGCTTGCAGGTTCACTACCTGATCCACAAACGGGGTGGTAGGAACCTTGGGCACGTATCCGAGCCGGGGTCTCAACACAGCGTGAGAAAGGCCCGGTCCGAACTCTAGGCACGATTCGTCGACCGAAAATGCCTGCAGATCCCCTACCCTCTTAAAAGAAGCCAAAGCCAACAGGAGAGCTGTCTTCATAGACAAGATATTCAACTCGACTGAAGGCAAGGGCTCGAACGGGGGCCTCTGAAGTGCACTAAGCACTAGAGTCAAGTCCCAAGAGGGTAAGGGGTGCACACTACGAGGTGGATTCAGCCTCCTGGCACCCTTAAGGAATCTGATGATCAGGTCGTGCTTTCCCAATGACTTACCTTCTACTGCATCGTGATGCGCGGCTATTGCGGCAACATACACTTTGAGGGTGGAGGGAGACAGCCTTCGCTCCAACCCATCTTGCAGGAAGGAAAGCACGACTCTGATCGGGCAAGTTCGGGGGTCTTCCCGGTGGGAAGAACACCACTCGACGAACAGGTTCCACTTCAACGAATAGAGGCGCCTCGTAGAGGGGGCTCTGGCGGAAGTGATGGTGTCTACCACACCCTGCGGTAGGCCACCTAGAACCTCCGCGTCCCGTCCAGGGACCACACATGGAGTCTCCAGAGGTCTGGACGCGGGTGCCACAAGGTGCCCCGTCTCTGGGAAAGGAGGTCCTTCCTCAGAGGAATCGGCCAAGGAGGGGCTGTCGCGAGGAGCATGAGTTCCGCGAACCAAGTCCGGTTGGGCCAATACGGCGCAACGAGCAGGACCTGCTCCTCGTCCTCCCTGACTTTGCACAAGATCTGTGCAAGAAGGCTCACTGGGGGAAACGCATATTTGCGAAGGCCCAGGGGCCAGCTGTGCGCCAGTGCATCCGTGCCGAGAGAACCCTCGGACAGGGAGTAAAACAACCGGCAATGAGTCGTGTCCGGAGAGGCAAACAGGTCTACCTGAGCGGCTCCGAAGACTTCCCATATCAGCTGAACCGACTGGGGGTGGAGTCGCCATTCTCCCGGAAGAGGTGGCTGCCGTGAAAGCTCGTCGGCTGTACGGTTGAGCACACCAGGGATGTGAATGGCTCGAAGCGACCTCAGATGCTTCTGACTCCACAGGAGGAGATGGCGGGCGAGTCGCGACATACGACGGGAGCGTAGACCACCCTGACGGTTGATGTACGCAACGGTCGCAGTGCTGTCCGTACGGACCAGTACGTGCTTGTGTAAAAGCAGCCCCTTGAGGCGCGACAAGGCTAAGCGTACTGCTTGCAACTCTAGGCAGTTGATGTGCCAATGCAGTTGAGGCCCCGTCCACAGACCTGAAACTGCATGCCCGTTGTACGTGGCCCCCCATCCGTTGGCAGAGGCATCTGTGAAAACCACAGCATGCCTGGAGACCTGGACTAAGGGCACTCCGGCCCGTAGAAACGCAGGGTCTGACCAAGGACTGAAGGTTTGGCGACAGTGCGGGGTAATGTTGACCCGGAACGTGCCGCTCTGCCACGCCCATCTCGGGACTCGATCGTGAAGCCAGCGCTGAAGCGGTCTCATATGGAGCAGACCGAGCGGCGTCACCGCGGCTGCGGCTGCCATATGCCCCAGGAGCCTCTGAAACTGTTTCAGTGGGACCGCTGACCTGCCTTGAAAGGACTTGAGGCAGTTGAGCACTGACTGGACGCGCTCTTCGGTGAGGCGCGCAGTCTGGGCGACCGAGTCCAACTCCATACCGAGATAAGAGATCCTCTGCACTGGGCAGAGTTTGCTCTTGTCCCAGTTGACCTGAAGACCCAAACGGCTGAGGTGCTGGAGCACCAAGTCCCTGTGTTCGCACAACAGATCTCGCGAGTGAGCTATTATGAGCCAGTCGTCGAGATAGTTGAGAATGCGAACGCCATGTTCTCTCATGGGAACAATGGCCGCCTCCGCGACTTTCGTGAAGACGCGGGGCGAGAGGGCCAGGCCGAAGGGTAAGACTTTGTACTGGTATGCTCGACCTTCGAACGCGAACCGAAGAAAAGGTCGGTGTCGAAGGAGAATTGAGACATGAAAGTACGCGTCCTTCAGGTCGATCGCTGCAAACCAATCCCGGGGACGGATGCACTCGAAGATGCGTTTCTGCGTGAGCATTTTGAACGGGAGCTTGTGCAGGGCCCGATTCAAAACTCGCAGGTCCAGGATTGGTCGTAACCCCCCGCCTTTCTTGGGTACAATGAAGTAAGGGCTGTAAAACCCCGACCTCATCTCGGCTGGAGGGACCGGCTCGATCGCGTCCTTCGCCAGCAGGACGTCGATCTCCTTCCTCAGGACAGGGGCATCGACACTCCGCACCCGGGTGAAGTGGACGCCTCTGAACCTGGGAGGCCGGCGGGCAAACTGAATTGCATAGCCGAGCCGGATAGTGCGGGTGAGCCAGCGGGACGGCCTCGGAAGCGCTAGCCAGGCTTCGAGGAACCGTGCCAAGGAGCCCACTCGGACCACCGGCGTACCCGCGGAGGGGCAGCGAGGTGGAAGACAGGGACCGGACTCCGGAGGCATTACTGCGGCCGAGAGAGAGGTCTGAGTGTGCGAGGCAACACTTACCTGTTTCCACGGAGGCGAAGGAAGGAGGGGAAACGAGGAACGAGGCTCGGGGGCGTCGAATCCAGGTTTCCGCGCCTCCTTGCCCAGCGGGAGACGAGAGCGACGAGGCCGAGGCGGCGTAGCTGTCATCTGAGCGCTGGGGAGAGGGGAACGAGAGCGGCGAGGCAACGAGGCGGCGCACACTGTCATTCTGACCCCCTCGGATGGGGGAGACTGAGAAGTCAGTCTCGACCGAGATAGACCCAGAGGAATTGGAAACTGCTCTTTTATTGATAAAGTGGGTACCGCTGAAGGAAGCGGCGGAAGAAAAACAAAACGAAACAAAGGATTCTCCACCCGGCCCTCCTCCGGGGGAAGGAGGGGTGCAGTAGCACCCTCCTGAAGAGCAGCAGTCAGGTCCTCTGGGCCGCCCGTCTCAGGGCCGCTTACCTCTCCTCTTACCAGGGGGTTTCGACGAGCCCCGGGCGGGCTGGGCACCTCTCTTGCGGCCGGCCGGCTGCTGCCTAGGAGGCTGCTGCTTAGGCGGAGCAGGGGCGGAGGCGGCGGCAGGAGGGCGCCCTCGGCGACGAGCAGCGCGAGGTGGAGCCGGAGGGGACGGGCCAGCAGCAGCCTGTCTCCGGGGCATGATGTGCTTGATCACCTCGGACTGCTTCTGGGCGGCGGAGAACTGTTGGGCGTAGTCCTCGACCGCGTCGCCGAATAGGCCACCCTGGGAAATGGGGGACCTGGACTTGTCTGACTCCGTCATATCGGCCAGGGTGAGCCAGAGATGTCGCTCCTGGACCACGAGTGTGGACATCGCTCGGCCCAGGGAACGCGCGGTGACTTTCGTCGCCCGGAGGGCAAGGTCCGTCGCCGTGCGCAGCTCTTGGAGCAAACCTGGGTCGGTACCACCCTCCTGCATGTCGCAAAGCGCTCTCGCCTGATGGACCTGGAGGAGCGCCATGGCATGCAGGGCAGAAGCAGCTTCTCCACACGCACTATAGGCCTTACCGGTCAGACCGGAGGAGAACCTACAGGCGCGAGAGGGGAGAGTAGGGTCACCCCTCCAGGTGGAAGCGGATTTAGGGCACAGCTGTAAAGCAACCGACCGCTCCACCGGGGGAATGCCCTCATAACCCTTCACTGCCCCGCCATCGAGGGTGGTAAGGGAGGAGGAGGGAGTCGATCTATGTCGGGCCGCCAGAGGGGCCTTCCATGATTTCGTCACCTCCTCATGCACTTCCGGGAAGAAAGGCACCGGGGCGGGGCGCTGAGAACCAGCACGGGCCGCCCCGAGAAACCAATCATCGAGCCGCGAAGGTTCGGGACACGGTGGAGGGTTCCACACGAGCCCTACGCTTGCGGCCGCCCGGGAAAGCATAGCGGCCATTTCCGGGTCCGGCTCGGACAACGCTACCACACCAGAAGGGGGCAACGCAGCCAAGTCGTCATTCCCAGAAGATGACCGCTCTCCCTCCGATGCAGCGATCGACATCTGATCCTCCGGCGGAGCCCCGAAGGAAACGACCGGGACCATACGAGATGGCCCAGCGCGCTCCTCCAAGGGCTCCAATGGCAGCAGTGTGCAGGAGTGAGGGGTCCGTGGGGGTCTTTCACCCGGCGGATTATTCCTCACTGTAACCCTCAGACCACCAATGGGATTAGCCGAAGTAGCCGTCTTCTGAAATGAACCAGAAGACGAACTAGATCGGGGAATCTCCAAAGGGACTCCCCCTCGTGAGAGGGATCTTAGTCTTGATCTCAACACTGCGACGGTCATATTCCCGCAATGGGAACATGACTCGTTCACGAAAGCTGCCTCAGCGTGCGCGAGGCCCAAGCACGAGAGACAGCGATCATGACCATCAACCGGAGGCAGAATCTGACCGCATCCAGAAACACACGGATGAAACGTCATCCTTAAAAGGACGCGATCTTCACCCGTGTTGCTCTTTCAGAGAAATACTCTTTAGTTGTGCTGAAGCACACAGGGATCAACGCGGCAACACAGCGGGGAAACTGCAAGCCCACTGTGTGCACTCAACCGAATACCAGCTGTTAAAACAGCTCTTTGTAAACACAGCGCGTGTAGTAACAAACAGGCAGACGGGAGATCGCGAAGACCGCTGAAGCGCCGTCACACCAGCACAGAGAGATCTCAGGAAACAGCAGACTCGTTGAGCGTTCAGAAAGCACAATCCTAAGCTCATAACACTCAGAGGACACAACTGGTCGGCTCCTCAGCGAAAAAGCATTTTGGATGCGTTTGCTTCCTGCTTTTATACCCGCACTGGTAGGCGGGTCGCGGAATGCAAATCTTGCATGCCAATTTTCATTGGCTCGTTTTAGTTTCACTCGAAGTCGATTGGTCTCCCTAGCGTGATCCCAATTCGTCAGGGAACTCCCCCGACGACACGTCGGAGTTCCCAGGACGAAAGGGAACTCTATATTCATAAAAATAAAAAAAATGTTCTCCAAACAGGTGCTGTAGTCCTTGGTCTCCTGGAAGAAATTAAATGAAACTTGGCTTGGACCCTGACCATTCCTTTAGTGTTTGTGGATTTTATAAATATCATACATTTTATAAACGTAATAAATAAATTAAATTAAATGTTAAGAAATACAAATATTATAATTATTTTCACTGGAATTTTACATACCAAAATTATTAATCTTGAATATGTCTTTTTTCCTGTTAATACGACTTTCAACATCCACCTCCCAAAAAATGCATTTGGGCAATAAGCTTTTATGAGCAGCTGTTTCAACTATTATAATCTATCTCTGGTTATTTGCATATGTCATTCAAGTTATAGCTCTCCCTAAATAATTCTGTCACAAGTCCATATGATTTATTTTTTACTGTGGAACACAAAAGATGTTCAGCAGAATGATGGCACTGTTCTTTACATATAACCAGGAAATTTCCAAAAATTCACTGTTAATTTTATTGATTTATTTTTCTTATCAACACCACAACAAATAATAGGGTAATTTGTTCATAATAATACAGTAACATTTTGATATTAATTTGATAAAATTGAGTATGCTCAATGGTTAAAATAGCTTGTGTAGTGCTGAAAAAGTATATTCATACCTTTCTTTTAATGATCAAAAAGTTTACATTTATTAAACGTATAAATTTTGTTACATTTTAAATTTGCAAATGCAATGATAGCTGGTGATAAACAGCTATAATTTACAGACTGTAAGAATCTCACAAACTACTTTTTCTCAATTACAATTTACTCTAATTGAAGTACACTTGTTATAATGTTAGATTTAAAGTATGTTAAGTTTCTGATATATATGATCACTTTGTGGTCACTGGCAATGGTAAAAAAGCCCTGATCTTGTCGAAGAGCGCTGAAGGGTCTGCTATGAGTGAGTGCAGACTGGCTCTGCTGTAATACAGAGCAGACAGCAGCACTGCAACAGACACTGAGAAAAAGAGTGAATACGAGGAGCGCTGTGACTGCGGCTCTGGTGCACAACGTGTTTTCAGGGGCTCTGTGACTCGATCCCACTGAGTCAGGATGGCCTGCCGTGCACCTTCCCATCGACCCGGTCCATGCAAGCGAAAATGGTACGGGTGCAGGGCCCAAAGATGATGTTCAGAGCCAGTCTAGGGTCTGTCAGGAGCAGCTTCAGGATAGATGGACGGACACCCACTTGTTTAGCCAACTCATCCATGTAGGGGATGTAGTCCACCTGGATGGTGTGTCTCTGGGCGGCCACATACCTGCATGACAGTATGATAAAGAGTCATCAAGATACACTTAAATTACATTTCTACATAACTGTAGAAATTGTGTAAATGCTGTGTTATATAGTCATGTGAGGTGAAGTGTGGAGCACCTTTGAGTCATTTCATTCTCTTTTGCTTTAATGTCCTTCATCATTGCACTCATTGAAGGCAGTTTGCACAATCCTAGCAAGCATATCACAGTTTGTTACATACAAAAACTCTCTACTTAATGTTCATATCTTACTTAAAAATTAATTTAATAATTTTTATAGGTGATTTCATACTGTAAACTCAAAACTGTCAATCCCAAAAGAAAATTAATTGAAAATACGATTCATCTGAAGCTCTATTAGCAAAATTAATCAGTTTAATTCTACAGGTAAAAACAGAAAGGGGGAAAAATGGTCATTAAAATTAGAGTACAATGCAAGAAACCTTTATTATTATTATCATCCTTATAACAACTATGTAGTTTTGCTTAAATATTGCTAATGTTTTCATTGCAAATATTGCTAAAAGTTTGCTAATGTGTGAAATTAAATGATGGCGACCCAATAGGGCACACAGCACACAATACATTGGACAGCATAGACTATTATAAGATAGCAGAGATAGTTTTGCAAGGTTGCAAACTTTCAAAAGCTTATCTGCTATGAGATTTATTTATTTGCATGGAAACATTGCTATCTTTTATAATTAATACTTGCAGGGAGGTCCACTCTGCTGGATGTACTTTTTTTTCTTGTTAGCAGTATGACTACAACTAACATCAAGACAGCTAAAATATCATGAAATGTAGTGATAGGATAGTAGCATGCTAACGTAACCTGAGCCAAAAACATTCGCAACTTATATCAAAATTTAATTGGGAATTGGGAACTTATGATCAAATACGTCCTCGGTTACTAACGTAACCTCGGTTCCCTGAGATATTGGAAATGAGTATTGCTGTGCTAGACAAGATGGGAAAAATTTCTCAGAATACTGAAGCAGGCCCGTCGCCAAGGGGGGGGGGGCATTAGGGGGCCGTGCCCCCCCAGATGACACAACGTTCCCCCCTAATCATATGGTCATTGAGCAAACTTATATTGAGAGCAAAAAAACGTATCCACGTGGGAAATTAGCACCAGCCACCAGCCAATGGCTGGTACTTTTTCAAAGTGGCTGGTGACTTTGCCTTGTATACCAGCCACAGTGGCTGGTAGATTGTAAAACATATTTTTATTGGTTACTACTTAAAGGATAACTCCGGTATTTAACACTTTGAGTCTATTTTCTAGTTTGTTTTGGATGAACTAGAGTGGTGGACTTAGAAATTTTGACGATGGGTCCTGTCTCGAGTTTTTGACTATGGCATAAGTCTCTTTATTAGACATTCTCTGGTTGTAGTCTTTTCGCTCGGTTCTCCGTCTCTCAGAAGGCTAGCAGAGCAACTGATCACCATCAAGTGGTCGGGAGTGTGCTAACGCTTCAGACTCAAATATCGAGCGGAAGTTTATACGCGGTTGTGAGGTATCTGAAAATATAGTTCTACTATAGTAAATAACACGGATTGAAAGCATACATTGCGCCGATATATATTTGTTTTTAATCATCAACGAACACCACTAACCACTCGGTGAGTTGCACAGTTTTGAGAGCTAATGTTAAGCGTTGTTTTAAGCACATGTTTCAGTATGCTCGTAGACAGCCACTCTGAAGCGCTCAGAGGCGATCCTAAAATAGTCAAAAACTCGAGACAGGACCCATCGTCAAAATTTCTAAGTCCACCACTCTAGTTCATCCAAAACAAACTAGAAAATAGACTCAAAGTGTTAAATACCGGAATTATCCTTTAAAACATTCCTTGTAACAGATTGGACGTCTTTTGTCAAAGAATGCTGTTGCTAAGTAACAATAATGCACTTTTGTCGAGTAACTAATTTGATTGGTTTTTCAATGGACCGTGACACATATAGCTGAGCTGAGGTACAGACGAAAGGAAAATTTTAAAAATGTGGCGACATATACCCGGTGTAAAAGGTATAGTTCACCCAAAAATGAAAATTCTGTCAGTAATTACTCACCCTCATGTCCTTCCAACCCCGTAAGACCTTCGTTCATCTTCGGAACACAAATTAAGATATTTGTGATTAAATCTGAGAGCTGGATCACTCCTCCATAGGCTTCTAAGGGATTGAAACTTGCCCCGAAAAATTATTAAAGAAATCGTTAAAAGAGTCGAAGTGACTACAGTGGCTAGATCTTAAGTTTATCGAGCTATGAGAATACTTTTTGAGCGCAAAAAAAACAAAAAAAAAATAGCGACTTTATTCAAGAATTCTCTTTGGGCCTGGAGATTTCACGGAGTGTTATTGCGCAACACTTCTGGTTGAATCACACATGACCAGCGTCGGCCAATAGTGAGCCTACGTGTGACTATAACACAGAAGCGCTGCGCAGTTACACTACGTCAACAGCTTAGGAGAAAAACATGGAAGAGAGATGGTTCAATAAAGTCGTTATTTTTGTGTTTTTTTTGCACGCAAAAAGTATTCTCGTCGTTTTATAAACTTAAGATCTCGCCACTGTAGTCACTTGGACTCTTTTGACGATTTCTTTAAGAACTTTTCGGGGCTGTCAAGTTTCAATCATTTAGAAGCCTATGGAGGAGTGATCCAGCTCTCAGATTTAATCACAAATATCTTAATTTGTGTTCCGAAGATGAACGAAGGTCTTAGGGGTTGGAACGACATGAGGGTGAGTAATTACTGACAGAATTTTCATTTTTGGGTGAACTAACCCTTTAAGAGGCCCGCCGTGGAGTCAGCAGGAGCTATGAATGTACAAACTGTTGAGGGCGAAGTAAATAAAAAGAGAAGGTACTTTTCGAAAAAGTGGCACATTTATGACGAAGGGAAAAGAGGGAATGGTTAGCCTACCTTCCCGTCGAACAGTCCATGCACTGTACTTACTGTGTATAATAATACTTTGTAAATTTGAATTCCGGGAAAAGTGGCTGGTAAAAAATATAAGTGGCTGGTAAAATTGGGCATCCACCTTGCCCTGATGAAACTGTCATCCCGTGGCCGGTGGGTTAGGCGAACGCACACTGGGAAGGCAAAGTTTGAAAGCCTTATCCTCCTTCTTCTTGTCGTCACACCGTTGTTGCATCAGTGCGACGGCGGGGCCGAAGAGAGGCGCCACTTCTCTGATTAGGCAAAAAAGTTAATTTCCCACCCTGCACGTATTCCATAACGAAATGTCGTCAGCAGCATTTAGCACACAGGTGCACTAATCTCTGTAATTTTAAATAACACATTGTCTTCAGAAATATGAAAATTAGTCGGAGCGTGCGTGCGCAAGGCTTACCTTCCCCTGGCCAATCGCTTGTCGAATTTTCTGATTCATTTGCCTGCTAAAACAGCCTACTGTTTCCACGTAAAAAAAAGGTAATTTTTAACAGAATTGCGTGATATAAAATCAATATGCAAGTTATAAAGTCAGAGTTGAGTGATATAGCTACAGTTACATTTGCGTGTTATAAAGTCAGAATTGTGAGGAAAAACTCTGAATTGAGAGAAATCCATCCCATGTGAGATAAAAAGTCGCAAATATCTTTTAATTTTTTTTAATTCCGTGGCGAAAACAAGCTTCCATATACTTCTGATTGCTTTTAGAGGGAAAAGCTGTCCATAAATGCTGGTCTAGGATCAGTTTTCTCCGTAATAAAAGAATATTGGCTAAACTCCGGTGTTTTGAACGGTGAGTGGATTAGTTCTCCCCGCGTGCAAATCCTATCGTTATAATAAGCAGTTAGGCTATGTAAATGAGCGATTATTGTGTATCAGCTTTACTGATAGTCTATAACTTTGTGAGATCGCGATGAAGTTGTATAACCGCTTTTTAAAGATAATAAAATAGGCGCTCTTTGCGAGCTTTCTGCCATGCCAAATCCTGCATATAGCTGCTAATGTTTTTAAAGGGGAAGCGCATATCATGGTGTTGGTTCACTCTCCGCCTATGATCAGAAACTTAATATTTTGTGTTTGACAATATATATAATATTGTTGTTTAAATATAGAATTTGGTCTATTTCAGTTATATTAAACTAGGGGATGTTATTGTTTTTGTGACTGTCTTTTTTGTAGATCATAAAAAGTGTGCCCCCCCCCCCCCCCCCCCCCCCCCCCCCCCCCCCCATGAAAATGAAATCCCCCCCCCATTCTATAAGTTCTGGCGACGGCCCTGTACTGAAGCCTCATAGAATCACGCAGTGAAACTGCCCAAGCCTATGGCTGTAAAATCTGGTGAGTGTGGACAGCGAGGACCAGCCGGCCGCCACATAGTTGTCACCAATGGATACTCCACTGGACCATCCCCAGGAATAGGCCATGCCTCTGATGAATTGAGCTCTTCTCCGATGGGGCACTGAAGGCCCATAGAAGTGTAAGATAGCGCAATGGCATCCACTGTCCAGCGGGATAATGTTTGTCTCCAAAGCACACAAAAAGCTGCTCTGAATGTTTGAACTGGGCAGAGCACTCGATATATACTATTAAGGCACAGAAAGGGCAGAGTAAGTGCAACTTTCGCTCATCTTCCGAAACAGGAAGAGCAGCCAGAGTAATGATCTGTGCTCTGAACGGAGTAGAGAGCATTTTAGGCACATAGCCGTGTCTTCGTTTGAGGACGACTTTACAGTCATGCCACATGCTCAGAGGAGCGGTGTTTTAAAACAAACGATCTTTTAGATAGAAATATGCCCTATGAGTCTCACCTCATAGTCACAGTGGAGAAACGTCATTCTCAGTTGTCGAGCTGTCAGAGCTGTACTCAGCTGCAGTGCCCTCAGCGCTGTGCTCACTCGCACTGGGGCACCCCCTTGCTGCAGCGAGAGTGAGATACGCAGGATATGGACCGGCGTGAGCTCACTTAGTCCCGTTCACTCAGCCCTGCGACTCCATTGTTTCTGTTTCTTTTGGCTTGTAGGGGCAGGCCCGGCAAGTGGCGTGCTCAGAGAAGTGCTGCATTTTGAAACAGACGCTGGAGAAAATATGCTTTTTTAGAGAAATATGCTCTCTAAGCCACAAAGCCATGCTTGTGCAGTTTCACTGAGTGATTCTATAAGGCTTCACTATTCTGGGAAAAGGGAGTTTTTTTCTTTCGCGTCAAGCGATGCAATACGATGAAAAATGTATAGATAGGGAACTAGTGGGTATACAACTTTTATGACATAGCTAAACATCAAATGCAAAAACACAAAACATAGCAATTCTGCTAGTCCAGCATCAGGAAGGCCAACTCTGCGTCTCGCAGCATTTAATTTTACGAAGCTCTCACCACAAGTATATGCCAAAAATGTCTCTTTGGTCTCTAAAGGCCAATTCACACTGGACCGAAATACGCGGATGGCCAACAACAAAACCCAACGGTGTCTGCGGGTGGAGTATGAATTGGCCTTTAGTCTCTACCATGATGTCCATACTGAAAATACTTCTTTGCTAAAGATATGTTGGTGAGACAGAACTGCTGTACAGTACTGGGTACTGCTGTAAAGGAATCCACCCTTTTCATGGAATTTGGTGATGGTTTTTGGGGAGCTTTGAAAAGAAAATGCCATTCGCCTAATAAGAAGTTTGATTTTGTAACTGATATTTCAAGGTTAAAATACAGTTGTTTTAATGGATGAATAATGCACAGGATTGAGTAAGATCACCCTGTATTTGTAGGAGGTCAGGAGGTCATGTTTGATACCTTTAAAAACACGTGTGGCCCAGCGCGCTTGCATCTCAGAGATGGGCATAATGGCTCCCAGAGGCTGGATCAGACCAATCACAGCTAAAGTTGGGCGCTCTAGTGCTGGGGGATACACATATTTGTACAGGGATACCTTGTTCTTTGAGACAGGAATTACATGTGAAGACAGGAAGGGGAATGAGAAAGTGTATCCTGTGGCAAACACCACCAGATCAATGTCATCCTCAACTGTGCCATCCTCAAAAACCACACTTGATCCACGAAACTCTTGCACATTCGGCTTGACAGAGACGGTACCGGAGAGGATCCGGTTTGGTAAATCATCGTTGACCATGGGATGTTGGCTGAAAACTCTGCCAGGTGAAAAAAATTACACATACACAAAACAAAACTATAGAACACAATATAATATTGAAAAGAGTATGCTGTATTTAAGACTGACCAACATAATCAGAGTGTTGTTTCCTCAAGTGTTCACAGTACCTGTGTGCAGGCTGCAGCCCATAGAGCTTGTGGTTGAACCGTTTATTGAGTTGATTCTCTCCCCATTTGTTAGAATATCCAACAGGCAACAATCCAAGAAACCACATTAGTGCTCTGTTATTAAACACCATATCGAAAGGAACACCTTTGTCTCCTACACGATTTAATATCCAAGATCCCTTTCGGGTGCTCAGATAAACCTGAAATAAAAGGACGGTTTACTTAAAACTCACCATCATTTTCTCACCATCATTTTGCTCTAAATCATTTTCTTATTAATTACTTTTTTTTTTCTGTGGAACACTAAAGGAGAAATTCTTAAGACGCTCTTTTCCATACAATGGCAATGAATGTAGACTGCAGCTTACAGCTTTCAAAAAATGACAGAAAGGATAATAAAAGTTGTTCATATGACTTCATATGAGATTTTCTGTGAAAAAATATTTTAAACAAATTTCATACAAAGCTATGACTTCAGAATACTTTCAATATAGCAAACGAGTCAAACGAATTATGTATAACGTTTATGATACTTTTTCGGGACTTATGTTATGTGTCCGTTTTAAAGCATTAATGTCCCTCTTATATTTACATTTAATAATTTAGCAAGTGCTTTTATTCAAAGCTTGATCAAACCAACAATAGGGCAACAATGTGTAAACGCTGTGACTAGTCCCAGCTAGCACAGTAAATGTCGCAAGGTTTTTTGCAACACTTTATTTTAGGGTCCAATTCTCACTATTAGTAGTTGCTTATTAGGTTTCATATTACTAGTATATTGGATGTGTATTAGTACTTATAAATAACATATTAATTGTCAGGGTTCTGTCACTTCTGTCTAGTCTATTTCTTGGTTTTGTGACAGAGCCCTGACGCTAATGTTTTGTCTTGTGCTGTGTAGCACGCAGTTTGTGTTTTCACTAGCTGTGTGCTCTCATGTTGTCATGTTTTGTGTGAACATGTGGCTTATGAGTGTTCTCATCGGCTGCGTGTTCATGTCTCGCTTTGTGTGAGCACATGGCTGGTGATTTGTTTTACTGGCCATGTGCTTGTGTTTTAGCCATGTTTGGTAAGCACATGGCTTTTCATGTTATGTTTCCTTGTGCCATGTGCTTTCCTGTTTGTCTAGCCCCTCCCATCTTGTTACCTGTTTAATTTGCCCCACCTGTCCTCCCTTGTTACCTGATTGATTAATTTGCCCCACTTTTCCTCCCTCGTTACCTCCTTTGTTTGTTCTACCTATTTATTCTCCTTTTGTCTGCAGTCCTGTGCTGTACATACTCCGATACAGTAGGTGGCGGTATGCACCTTCAAAAGTCATGGTTGCAATTTGCCATAAAATGAAGAAGAAGAAGAAGAAGAAGAAGAAGAAGAAGAAGAAGAAGAACACGCAGCGCCGGATGAATCACAATGAAACAGGTATGCAGGTATGATAATTAATGTTGATGTGTATGGGATGATATAGGTAGAAAGGTTTTTTTTTTTTTTTTTTTTTGAATCCAGACTCATCACCCAAGGTTAATTTGCCATCCAGCAGCACAGTAGGTGGCGATAATGCTCCTTAGGAGTTAATCGCCATTAAACAGGAAGAAGAAGAAGAAGAAGAAGTCCTGTGCTGTTTCGTCGTCGTATGTACACTGTGTGTTTCCCTGCTGTGTGCTTCAGTCAAGTTAAGTCAAGTCAAGTCAAGTGTAGTCTAGTCTAGTCGTGTCAAGTCAGTCTTGTTTTCCCCCTCGGGGTAGTTTTTGTTATATTTTGTTTTATTATTATCATTAAAAGACCCATCATCTCTGCACCTGAGTCCTCGCTCCTTTCACCACCACCACACCTGACATTAATGCCTTATTCTGCATGACCATAATCTACATCCCTTAATCCTCAATACCTAAACTAAAACACTACAAAAACTATTAATAAGCAGTAAATTAGGAATTTATGCAGACAAAAGTCGAAGTTAATAGTGAATATGTGTTCCCCATACTAAAGTTTACCTTTATTTTATTAAATAGATATATAGTAAGAGTTACAAGAAAGATGCATCTTCAGCAGTTTCGTGAAGACTCGGCAGCTCGGGTTGAGATTTGGAACAGCCAGGGTAAAGGTCTGTGAAAGTGATTTTGTTCCTCTTTGAGATGGGACCAGATGCCGTTCACTTACAAAAATTTTCCATCTCAGGAACTGTCATCCCAACCATCACGTAGCAACCTGTCAAGAGTTTGGGGAAGCTCTTTGACTCCAGCCTGAAAGACTCTGCCGCCATTCAGAAATCCAACAAAGAACTTGGAGCTTGGCTCACTAAGGTGGACAAGTCCGGTCTGCCTGGTAGATTTTAAGCCTGGATCTACCAGCATTCCATCCTGCCCCGAGTCCTGTTGCCTCTGCTGGTCTATGCAGTCCCAATGACAACAGTTGAGTCCCTAGAAAGGAAGATCAGTGGCTTTCTTCGGAAGGGTCTTCCACGCAGTCTCACCAGTGCTGCACGATGATGAGTAACATCCTGCAGCTGCCCTTCAGTGGCTTCACTGAAGAATTCATGGTGGTATATACGCACCAGAGAAGCCCTACAGTACAGGGACTCCAGGGACTGCAAGGTGTCACAATCTGGCATTGAGGTGAGGACAGGAAGGAAATGGAAGGCTGGGAAAGCAGTGGAGGAGACAGTCACGCCTGAGACAAAAGGCACTGGTGGGCACCGTGGCGACAGGCTACTTCCCAAAGACTCTAGTCAGCCAGCCCCGTGGCAAGGAAAGACACCATCTACTAGAGGTCCGAGCAGGTGTGGAGGAAGAGCATGTGGTGGGTGATGGGACTCCGGCAGCAGGGAGCATGGACTAGGTGGGTACACTGCAGCGCAGGATCACTTGGGCAAACATCTTGCAGGCAGATTTTCAACAGGTCCATTTCCTGGTACAAGCTGTCTATGATGCTCTGCCAAGCCTAGCGAACCTCCATGTTTGGGTGAAGAGCGAGACACCTTCCTGCCTTCTTTGCTTTGGAAGCGGCTCTTTAGAACATCTCCTCAGTAGCTGCCCAAAGGCGCTGGCTGATGGTCGCTATCGTTGGCGCCATGACCTGGTGCTTAAGGCAATTGCTGAGAACTTAGCCTCAGCCATCAGCACCAGCAAACATCATGCTCCAAAGATGGCAGTCCCCTTCATTAAAGCTGGAGAGAAACCCTAGGCGTTCCCACGATTAACAACAGGCCTCCTCCATAAAGCCTCGGACTGGCAGCTGCAGGTCGACCTGGGAAAACAGCTGAGGTTCCCTCAGAACATTGCAACAACAAGACTCTGCCCAGACATGATAGTTACCTCTGAGGTTTCAAAACATCTGATCATGCTGTAACTGATGGTGTATTGAGGTAGAGCGTATTGAGGTAGCCAATGAGAGGAAACGCGCTAAGTACCAGAAGATGGTGGAGGAGTGTAGGGAGAGAGGCTGGAGAACTTTCTATGAGCCTATAGACCTTGTGTAGCAACGTCCCTTTTCAGCGCTGAGCTCGCTGTCTTTTGACTTCCGGTCTGAATTTTCACAGCGATCTTGCGTAGTTATGAATGAAAAATTTCCAAGGTCCATTTGTTAAGACATATGCTTTGCAATGGTTGTGATAAACATTACAGTGCTTGTGATAACTTTCGTTAACTCTACAATAAGTAAATTAACTTCACCAGCTAATTACTCCTGGACAGCGATGCCATAGAAATATACAGACCCCTGGCTGTATATGACCGCACAAACGGAAGTTCAAAGACAATATTCTCAAGATGGCGGCGCCCTTGTTTCTCTGGTGCATAAGGTCTATAGAAGTCGGCTGTAGAGGCTTTGCAGGACGTTAATTTGGGAAAGTCCTCAGTCGTTTGGGTGTTACAGGGGCGGCCAAGAAAAGGGCCATTCAATTCGCGAGCGAAGCCGCAGAGAAGGTCACAAGGTGGCTTTGAATTAAGATGGCTGATCCGTGGACTTCTACTGGAACGCAAGTCGGGGCTTGATCAACCCGGCTGGGTCGCCTGGGCGAGGGTGTATGATGTTGTGAGACCCGAAACACCCAATGATCCCAGGATACATCACTGAGTATGCATCCCAGTGTATCAATGAGATGTTTCTGCAGAGTCTGGAGGGCACATAAGTCTAGTGTGTTTAAGTATAGGGGGGCAGAGCCAGTGGTTGTTCTGACGGCAAACATCAGTGCCCTGAATTTGATGCGAGCGGCAATTGGCAACCATTGCAAATTGATGAAGAGGGATGTGATGTGTGCTCTCTTTGGCTCGGCAAAGACCACTGTTGCTGCAGCATTCTGGATCAGTTGCAGAGTTTTTACAGTGCGTTTTATTGCAGTGCATGTACGTAAAATCACCTTCAAAATTTGCTTTTGTGTGTTTTGTCGAAAATAATTGTTTGGAACAAATTTTTGGACAAGGTATTCTTTTGAAGTAAAATAAATGCATTGTTTATTATAAATTATAATTTATAATAAATTTCTGAATGTTAAATTTGGTGGGTAAAAAATACATACCAATGTGATTGGTGGGTATTTTACAAAGAAAAATGGAAAAATATATGAAGGCTTTAATAAGAGTATAATAATTCATACACTATAATTATTTATACTGTACTGCCGTGCAAAGGCAAAAGACCTTAACTTCAATTTTGGTCAAAATGAGTTTTTGCCATATTTGGAACAATGGACATCAGTTTTATCATGTGGAAAAATATCTTGTGTCAATTTTGTTCTTTTCTGCTAAAAATAAGATGTTGTTTTTGCCATAACTTCCAAAATCAGAGGGAAAGCAAAGGCAGAAGCCCTTAACATCAGTTAGAGTCTTTTAGCTTTGTTCCGCTGCACTCTAGAATGCCTAAGTTACAGTGGAGTTAAGGCACTATGCCTTTGTTTTACCCACCAGCGATGTGTTTGCCGCGCTGAAGTTACGGTGTTATGCCTATATGTAATTAGTTTGTTGTTAGACTCCCTTCTTTGTAAACTGTCATAAACTGACTATATCAATTCTGTCCAGGAAAAGTTTTTTCATTGATTCTGGAAAACATACTCACAATGTCATTAGATATAAGCATATTCCTATACGTTTTGTCAGAAAAGGGTGAATGGTATTTGAGAAAGAGCGTCTACATATTACTGGCATAGCCAAATCTCAAATGTAAGAAATATTTGTGGAAGGTTACTTTAACAGTACCTCTTGAGTTATTTTACTTAAATTAAGTACAGCGATAACGTTTTAAAATGATCCAGTACAGATAATAGCCTTCTCATTATTTTTTATTTTGTAATATTCTATTGATGTAATATTAAGCCTTACTAGACAGAACTCACTAAATGTAATTTTAAGGCTATCATTGTTATCATAGAAATGTTTGTATAGAGTGATAAAAGTCAAAATGGTCATTAAATTAGAAGTTAAGGTATTTTGCCTTTGTATGACCCATTATTGTTTTGCAGATAATGCAAAGGCAGAATACAGTAACTTCCGAATAAGGGTCAAAGGTCAAGTTTGACCTCAAATTTTTTTTATGTACATAAATATATTCATTATGACAACTACTTTGCAAATTTTCAGTGTCCTACCTATCATACAATTGGCTGGACAACAAAAAAACTTTAAAGTCATTTTTCTCAGTTTCACACTCTGGTGAGTTAAGGTCTTTTGCCTTTGTAGGGCAGTGTAGTTGTGGCATATCACCTGTTTGGCCATTCTGCTCAGCTCTACAGCAATATCTCCTCCAGAGTTCCCAATGCCAATCACAACTACCCTCTTCCCTCGCCAATCTTCAGGGTTTTTGTAGTTGCGGCTGTGGAAGAATTTCCCCTTAAACGCGTCTATCCCTAAAGAGAGGATTTGAATAAGTAGCCACTATGATATGGAAAAGATAGCTGGTCAGAATTATTTGCCCCTTTGTAAATATGATCAAAGATGGCTGTAAAAAAAATAAACATTTATTTCATAATGCGATTCCCCCCTCCACCCATCCCCCCCGCTCTCAATTCTTTTACTTAAAAAGTTGTATTTTTTCCATTTTTTTTAAATAAAATATATATAATTAACAATGCAGATTTATTTTTTACAGCCATCGTAGATCATATTTACCAAGTGGGAAAATAATTCAGACCAGCACTGTATACATATATGACTAGTTCATCATCCATGAGACTGTAGAAGGCACAGGCTGATCACAGGCACAATCACAACATTTACTATATGGCAAAAGCTGCGAATGCATTAGCAGTAGCACATCTGTCTGTCTATCTGTCTGTCTATCTGTCTGTTTGTTTGTCTGTCTGTCCGTCCGTCCGTCCGTCCGTCCGTCTGTCCGTCTATCCATCTATCCATCTATCTATCCATCTATCCATCTATCCATCTATCCATCTATCCGTCTGTCTGTCTGTCTGTCTGTCTGTCTGTCTGTTAAATTATGGCAGTTCTGAAGGCAAAAATGGGTCCAACCTACTAGCAAGGTGTATACATAAACTGTCTGTGTATATATGTATACAGTCAAAACAAAAATGATTCAGACACCAGATATAATTTTTGATATTTTTATAACGAGAACGAGAATACTTTTTGTGCGCAAAAAACAAACACAAATAACGACTTTATTCAACTATTAATTTTCTTATCTGTGGGCCTCAAGTTAACTGTAGTAGAAGAACGTAGTATAACTGCGCAGCACATCTGTGTTGTACGTCACACGTACAGTAGGCTCACTATTGGCCAACGTTGGTCATGTGTGTGATGCGTGTGATGTTCAACCAAAAGCGCTGCGCAGTTGTACTACGTTATTCTAGTCGTTATTTTTGTTTGTTTTTTGCGCACAAAAAGTATTCTTATATATATATATATATATATATATATATATATATATAATACAAAGTGTGTCATTGCATATTCTATATTTTGATGCTGAATCATTCTTTGCAAGCCCTGTAACAAATTTTAAAGAGTGAGAGAGGTTTCTCTTAATTTTACAACAGAGCAGTGATAAGGCCTAATAACTCTTGTACTCTTGTATGAGTGTCCCAGTTCGGCTTTTATTGACTTGATGTTGTTGGACTTTGCACATAGACTGTGTTTGCTTAGTTATCACATGTTCTGCACCTGGAAAGTCCTTTAGAGGGAGGTGAGGGTGACAGTGGTGACCTGTGCAGACCATCACAGCATCAAACACCTGCTTCTCTCTCCGACCATCCTTGGACTCCGTCTCTACATCCCACTGACCAGAGTGAGGGAAGTCTGGCCTTGGGGTAACATGAAGGACTTTTGTCTAAGAAACAACAAAAAAGAAAATAAATTAATTTGTTAACCTTTGAAACCCCAAAACCTAAGATAAATATGAGGTACAGTATATGTCTAACTTCACAGTTCACATAAGCTTTCAGGCCAGACCTGGAAACGGATGTGCCGTTTGAGCTGGAAGTGCTCAGCGTACATTCGGAAGTAGTCCATGATGAGGGAGTTGTGCATGTAGTTTGGGAAGTGGGCAGGGATAGGGAAATCACTGTAGCACATCATCTCCTTTGAAGTGTTGATAATCAATGAGTAGTAAATACTAGCATGATCTGGATCTGGATTTTCCTAACATGGAAAGACAAGAAGCAAACTGCATCAGTTTCTCACAACATATTGTTCATTGATGGTCTGCAATGAACTGTGCCTCAGGGTTCGGTGCTTGGCCCACTTATTTTCTATATGTTCACAACTTCAAGGAATTCACAACTTCATATAGACGTATCTCACCTTAAAACTCCAAAGACCCCCAATGTCATCACTGGTCTCAAAACACACTGGCTCCAGGCCTTCATCCAGGCAGCATTTGATGGAGGTCAGCCCAGAGGTTCCTCCTCCAATCACAGCAACACGTTTGGCCATGATGATCCACAACTGTCTGACTTGATGCAGATGGTAATAAAAAATAATGAGATTTGAGATTTAAACTGGTTTCTATATGTCAGACTCAGACGTGTGTTCTCTCAGTTGTGTTAAGAAGACGCTGCTATGATTTTAGCTCCTAGAGTTCAAAACTATATAACTGATAAAACAATTCAACCAGGTCGCTGAAAAAGTAAATATGGACTTTAAACATTGATGACAGCGTTGTTTAATAAGAAGTCACCACAGTTTACTGTAGCTACAATAAATTGCAGTAACAACTGATAAAGTGAAGGGCTAAGAGCTCCAGCACTTTTAAAGTTAGGTCAGGACTCCATTTTGTTGTGGTTTGCTATTCATAGATTTCACATGAATTTGGAATGTAAAATTATTGGAACCCTAATTGGAATGCCCACCTGGAGGCCAAAACAAGGCTTTCCACAAGACACCCTTACTTAGCGCTTTATACAATACAGATTGTTTCAAAGCAGCTTTACAGTGATAACAATGATTCAATGATGCTGTTCGGCTGTACAGAAGATCTACATTTTTAAAGCAAAGCTCAGCCAGTCATTTTTATATTAAACTAAGTGTACTACTGTAGTAAGACAGTGTATTAAAAGACCAAATTTAATATAGCATACACCTTATTTATGATGCATACTATGTACAGGCAAGCAGAATGCAATGAAAAAAAAAACAGAATATAAATACAACATGCAGTTTCTCACTAAGCGGTTTACCACAGAAAACCATTAGAAAGAAAATGCTTAACCATTTAACACATTCATTTTAGAACATTTAGTTCATATTCTGGGCTCATGGGCTTGCCTATATATGCATCATCAATAAGGTGTAATTTACGGTGACCGGGAGGGGACATGTTCGGTTCACTTATTTTTGTCGTGGCCACAACATATAAACTCGTGGGAACGTGATAATATCTCGTGGGAACGTCATATTAAGTCGTGGGAACGTGACGTCATATTAAGTCGTGGCCACGAGATCATTTTGTTGAGGTAACGACATAATTATGTCATGGCCACGTGATGCAAAGTCGTAGCCTCGAGATCATATGTTGAGGGAACGATATATTTTTTTCGTGGCTTCATATTTTGAGAGAACGATCTATTTGTCGTGGCCATGAGTTATGTTGAGGGAGCCACAGTGGCCAATACTGTAACCGTACCATAGCATAGACTGGGCTACACCAGAGATGGAGATGACAGAAGAAATAACCTTTTACTTTAAATTAGGAATGTCATATAAATATATAGAGTTCGATATTCACATTATTAGGGACTGTCTCAAAATTACATGCGACATTGGCATAAACGTTTCCAACTTCAATAGCATTTTAGGACAATGACTTACAGTCATAAAACCAACTGTACATTGTTCACCCAGGTCTCATGTATGATGCACACCTTTTGAATTTTTGATATTTATGACAATAAACTGCTAAATCATATGCAAATACTGCTATGTATTTCATTACTGTATGGAATCATATACAGAATATGACAATATTTAAAGCTCAATAGCATTTGAAGACAATGACTTACAGTCATAAAACCAACTGTACATTGTTCATCTAGGTGTCAGGTATGTGACAGTAGTGAAATACATAGCAATATTTGCATATGATTTAACGTTTTATTGTCAGAAATATCAAAAATCTTAAAGTTGTGCATCATACATGAGACCTGGGTGATGTACAGTTGGTTTCAAATATAGGTCTCTGCAGGACAGTAATAGGAGTTACCAGATCAGTGAGCAACAGAGGGGCGTTTTCAACCGCGTTACCTGATTTGCCCATGTCACAGTGAGGGTAGGCTTAGGGGCGGGGTCAGGTGAAAGGCATCATTTTCATTGCATGATTTATAAACACCACCAGTTTGAAAACTCTCACAAATTTAAAAACGTCAAACTAACTTCATGCCAGTGCAAAAGTGCGACAAAAAAGCCCATTCAATTTAAGAATGCGCTTCAGGTGTCTTTCACTTATAACGTACCCATGTCTTAATGCCAAAGACCGCACTATATATTCATATGACATTCCTAATTTAAAGTAAAATGGTATTTCTTCTGTCATCTCCATCTCTGCTGTAGCCCAGTCTATGCTATGGTACGGTTACAGTATTGGCCGCTGTGGCTCCCTCAACAAAACTCGTGGCCACTGCTCAAAAAAATAAAGGGAACACTTAAACAACACAATGTAACTCCAAGTCAATCACACTTCTCTGAAATCAAACTGTCCACTTAGGAAGCAACACTGACTGACAATCAGTAGGCGCGTTTCCATTACAGATTTGCGCAAAACTTTTGCGATTTTTTCTAAATGTCGATAAAAAACTATTGCGAAATGACGGCGTTTCCATTAACTGATGTTATGCGATAAAACGTCTCCGGTTACTTACGTAACCTCGGTTCCCTGAAAGGCAAGGAACGAGACATTACGGATGTCGTATATGGGAACTCTCTCTCATCCTTCACTTCTGCTGAAATCTTATTGGCTAACGCCAGCAACGCTGGCCAATTGACGCAAATATGCAAATACTGAAACCCCGTTGCAGTATAATGCAAGTGCAGCGTCAATTCCTCCTCAGAATCGAACAGAACGCCAAATCAATAGCGAACACGGCGGCGAGCGTAATGTCTCGTTCCTTGCCTTTCAGGGAACCGAGGTTACGTAAGTAACCGGAGACGTTCCCTTTCAAGGCTACGGAACTTCGACATTACGGATGTCGTATATGGGAACTGTATAGAATCCCGCCGTGGAAGCCAGCAAACCACAGAACAGAACCCAATACAAAACCCCGACACCGCCCCCCCAGAATGCCAGCATTGTGATAGGACGAGACTGGCCAATAGCGAGCCTCTAACTTCTGATAGGTCCAAGGGGACGAATCACAAACTCACAAAACACTGCCAGAATTTGCATATCCCGAACAGTATAACCGGGGGGAAGTCTGCACTGTAGACCAACAGGGCAACAACAACAGTAAAATAAGGCCAACGCATAGCGGTGACAACAGTCTTAATACACATAAGCACACAGAACAACTCATGAGCAAAGCGCAGAGAGCTCTAAATGCTGTGCAAGAATTCAACTCACCGAAAGCACTTGAGTCGCCACAGAGGGTAAATCCAACTTGTAAAACCTGGCGAACGTATTCTGAGAAGACCAGCCAGCCGCAAGACATAAATCCTGAATAGACATACCCTTAGTCCAGGCCCACGAAGAGGCGATCGCCCTGGTCGAATGGGCCTTAACATTGAGGGGGCATTCCTGTCCCATACAGTCATAAGCCAAAACAATAGCGTCCACAATCCAGTGAGCAAGCCTCTGTTTAGAGACTCCCCGTCCCTTATTGCATCCACCAAAGCACACAAATAGCTGGTCCGAGCTTCGGAAAGCAGCCGAGCGAGAGATGTACTCCCGGAGCGCTCTGACTGGGCAGATAGCACTTTGAGCATCCGAACCTAGAGAGGTCGATGGCTCAACAGACAGGGCAGGCAAAGAAACAATCTGCGCCCTGAACGGGGTATTGAGCGATTTAGGGACATAACCCGGCCTCGGTCTGAGAGTCACGTTACAGTTTCCGGGTCCAAAGCGAATACAATCTTCGCTGACAGAGAAAGCCTGTAAATCCCCAACCCGCTTCGCCGAAGCGAGAGCGAGAAGCAGCGCCGTTTTAATCGAAAGCTCCTTAACTGCAATCGACACTAAGGGTTCAAAGGGCGGCCGTGACAAAGCTTCCAAGACCAAAGTCAAATCCCAAGGCGGCACGGACGGCGGCCGTGCAGGGCATAATCTCTTAGCTCCTTTAAGGAACCGAGTCACCAACGCATGTCTACCGATAGACTGTCCATCAACAGGCGGGTGAAACGCAGCAATAGCAGCTACGTATACCTTCAGGGTGGATGGCAGGCTCCCTTCGTCCATTCTGTACTGAAGGAAGCGTAGAATATCCGACACCGAGCAGTTCGCTGGGTCTAAACCGATATCCTGACACCATTTAGAGAAAACACCCCACTTCAGAGCGTACAGGCGCCGGGTAGACGGGGCTCGCGCTTCCGCGATGGTATTTTGAACCCGCGAATGAAGCACATCGATCCCGCTCAGCGTCCCTGCAGCGGCCACACATGGAGCCTCCACAGCCCGGGGCTGGGATGCCAAATCGATCCGCTCGCCTGAGACAGTAGGTCCTTCCTGAGCGGAATTTCCCACGGTTGCTCCGTTAGTAACTCCACCAAGTCCGCGAACCAGGGCTGATTCGGCCAGTACGGGGCCACTAGAGTCACCGCCGCCTTTTCCTCCCTGACTTTGCACAACACCATGGGCAAAATTTTCACCGGAGGAAAGGCATAGAGACGGGCTTTCGGCCATCGCGCAGTTAGCGCGTCCATCTCCCGGGGGGAACGGGACAGCGAGAAAAACATCCGACAATGCGCGTTCTCGCTCGTCGCGAAGAGGTCGATCTCCGCTCTGCCGAAACGATCCCATATCAGTTGAACCGTCCCGGGGTGAAGCCTCTATTCCCCTTGAGGAATCCCGTTCCTCGAGAGCATATCCGCCCCCCGATTTAGAACACCGGGGATGTGTGTCGCTCTCACCGAGAGAAAAAAACGATCCGCCCACAGCAGGAGAGATTCCGCCTGCTTGAATAGGTCCCTGGAATGCAAACCGCCTTGGCGATTGATGTAAGAGACCACAGAAGTGTTGTCGGTTCGAATCGACACATGCCGCTGTTCCAGTCGAGACCGGAAAACTTTTAGGGCTAGAGAGACCGCTTCCAGTTCCAAGCGATTTATGTGCCACTCCATCTGCCTCTCCGACCACCGACCGGAGGCGGGCTTGCCCAGGCAGACCGCTCCCCACCCGGTGGACGAAGCGTCCGTCAGGACCTCCACGCGTCGCGTCACTATACCCATAGGGACACCTGAACTGTAGAGATCCGGGTTCTTCCACGGGGCCAGGGCACGGGCGCACACACGGTTGACCATAATGCGCTTGCGGCCGGAGTGCCACGCGCTCGGGTTGACGCGCGCTTTCAGCCAGTGCTGAAGCGGTCTCATATGTAGCAGTCCCAGATGACACACTGACGAAGCGGCTGCCATCCGCCCCAATAGCCTCTGAAACTCTTTCAGAGGGACGAGTCTGCCCGGTCTGAAGAGACCTAGCGAAGAAGTCAGAGCCTCCGCTCGTTCGGGGGAGAGACGCGCTTTCATACTCACTGAGTCCAAGCATACTCCCAGGAATGTGGTAGTTTGGCTCGGTGTGAGCACACTTTTTTGGACGTTTACCCTCAAACCAAGCGTTTTCAAATGGCGAAGTAGGGCTTCCACATGGCCGACCAATGTCTCCCTCGACTGCGCGATAATCAGCCAGTCGTCCAGATAGTTCAAGACGCGCATCCCGCTCGACCTGAGGGGTGAAAGTGCCGCGTCTACACATTTCGAAAAGGTGCGGGGGGGCGAGGGCTAGCCCGAACGGGAGTACCGTGTATTGGTACGCCGCATTCTCGAACGCAAACCTCAGGAATCGCCTGTGGCGCTTCGCTATCTGGACGTGAAAATAAGCGTCCTCTAGATCCACTGAAGCGAACCAATCCCCGGGGCGAATTTGCGCTAGGATCTGTTTCAGTGTAGTCATCCTGAAAGCGCGCTTGTGAAGCGCTCTGTTGACGGGTCTCAGGTCCAGTATGGGGCGGAGACCCCCTCCCTTCTTCGGCACTACAAAGTAGCGGCTGTAGAATCCGCTTCCCCGCTCGCTCGGGGGAACCGGCTCTATCGCTCCCTTGTCGAGTAAACTGCACACTTCCTGCCTCAGTACATGAGCATTTTGGGGCAAAGTTAACGACTGGATTACGCCGCGGAAGCGGGGTGGTCTGCGTTTGAACTGAAGTGTGTACCCGTGTCGAATTACATTCAGCACCCACGGCGAGATGCCCGGAATAGCTTCCCACGCCGTGAGGAAACGACTGAGTGTGGGCCGTCTAGACCTGCGGTCATCGCCGCTATGTGAGGGCTGGGGATAGACACCTCGCGCTTCCCGCGAGGCGCCTTTATAGTTAATGACCGTGACTCTGCGCTGCTCGAAGACAGGGCGGGTAACACAGTGTGAAGTGCAAGAGGAGATAAAAGCTCTGTTTGTGAAGAAGTAATTTGCTTTATTGAACAACACACAACATTCACAACATGACTGCACGCGTCGCTCGCCGAACGCAGAGGGACCGCGTGCTCTAGAGCGCGCCGCTTGGAAGCGGGGCCATCCGTGCGCTCTCCTCTCCTCTTGCCCGAGCGGTCAGGACGACTGCTTGGGCCTCGCTGGGGACGCGGCGGGTTTTCTGCGCGGGCTCCTCTGAGCCGGTCTCTTGTTTCCCGCTCCCTGCCACTGCCCGTGTCGGCCCTTACGGGCATCCGGTCCCGGGCGGGAGGCTGGCTGATGTCTGGCCGCAGCCTGGGACTGGCGCCCCGAGGCGGAAGACGAGCGAGAGCGAGGGCGCTGCGGCGGGGGCGGTGGCGGCGCTCGCCGAGGGATCACATGGCTCATCGCCTTCGCCTTCTTCTGAGTCTCGGAGTACCGCTCGGTGACCTTCTCCACGGCATCTCCGAACAGGCCATCAGGGGAGATCGGTGCGTTTAGCAGCGTCTTCCTGTCCGCCTCCTGCACGTCCGATAGGGTGAGCCACAGGTGTCTGTGGAGGACCACCAAATACCCCATCGAACGGCCAATCGCCTGGGCCGAGCGCTTCGTGGCCAGGAGCGCGAGGTCCGTTGCAGAACGGAGGTCTCGGATGGCGTCAGCGTCGACAGAGGCGGCGCCATCCAGAGATTTCAATCGCTTGGCCTGCAGCACTTGAAGAACGGCCATAGCGTGTAGTGCAGAAACCGCCTCCCCCGCGGCGCCGTAGGCCTTGTTAGCCTGGTGAGCCGTAAACCTGCAGGCTCGGGACGGCAGGCTGCGGTCCGAGCCCAGGGCGGGAGCTGACGGGCAAAGATGTGCAGCGACGGTCTCCTCGACAGGAGGGATGCGGAGGTAGCCGTGGTCCCCCGCCTCGTCCACGGGGGGGAACATGGCCTGGGTCGAAGTGAGGGTGCGCGCCGATTGCGGGGCCACCCACGACTTCACCACGTGCTCGTGCACATCAGGAAAGAACGGGGTTCCCTTTTCGAAGCGGCCTGACGGCGGCTCGATTGGAGGAACCACGCGTCCAACTTGCTCTTTGAGGGCTCGTCGGGAGCCTTCCAGGATAAATCCAGTTCCTCGACGGCCTTCGAGAGGATACGGAAGAGCTCTTCCTGCAGATCCGCGGGGGTCTCTTCCGTGGGTGCCAGAGGGGCGGCCTGCTCCGCACCGTAGTCGTTCTCGGAGGCCGACAAGGACATAGAGTCGTCCTCCTCACTCACCCCGAAGGACACGAAGTCCGCAACGTCGCGGGGAGGATGAAACGAAGGGTCCGGAAAACTCACCGGGGGTCGAACCTCGACTCCGCGGTTGGGGGGGGCCTGCCAGCGGCTCGGTGGCGGCAGCAGGCCCAATCCCCGCAGCAGCGCGAGCTTCGTCTCGCCTGGCCTTGAGGGCTCGGAGGGGCATGTCCGCACAGAAGTCGCAGGACCCTTCATCCCTGAGGGCCGACTCCGCGTGGGCCAGCCCCATGCACGCGATGCAGAACAGGTGCATGTCGGGGGGCACTATGGGGCCCGAGCATAAATTGCAGACGGTCGCCATCGGATGCTGGAGACAGTTCAGGTATCTCCGGTGCACCTTCAACGATAGCAAAAATCCAAGTAGTAGTAGTATCAGCTTTCTAGCACACGATTTGAGCGTGAATAGAGAGATTCTGAGGAGGAATTGACGCTGCACTTGCATTATACTGCAACGGGGTTTCAGTATTTGCATATTTGCGTCAATTGGCCAGCGTTGCTGGCGTTAGCCAATAAGATTTCAGCAGAAGTGAAGGATGAGAGAGAGTTCCCATATACGACATCCGTAATGTCGAAGTTCCGTAGCCTTGAAAGGGAACGTCCTTTTTTTCCTCTCGCGATAAGTCATTTAAACATCATGACAACGGGACATTACACATCCACACTAGACATTATTATTATTAATAATAATGGAAGGTTGTAATGGAAGGAGACGTGCATAGCATTTATCCAAGCTTTAATGGCAGGGAAAGACCCGTATACTGCGAACGGCATAAGGAGTTTCTGGGTGTTTCTCTCTCATTTCTGCTCCGAGGTCTTGATTGTGGCATTTCTTTGAGGTTTAGAATCCATGTATTGCCTTAGCCTAATTATTGTTTCTTTTATGAATTTAATAAAGAACTCTGTCCAAACTCAGTGTACATTTGTTTCCATTCGTTTTTCCTTATTTAACCCGTGTTCAAAACGAAAAATTAACGGTGGTTGTTTTTTTTAAAATGCAAAGTTGAACACCATTTTTTTTAACTGTAGGCTACACAAATGCTGCGCAAAAATAATAATATATCGACTAAATTTCAGATGTTTGTTTATGACTTTTTGCCCCTTTATTAAACATTTATAATATTCCCAACTTAATACGAAAAAAAAGTCGATTGTAATGGTTTTCTAAGGCCAAATTAGAACCTGGAAATTATATTTTTCCCGCAGTATACTGAATGAGAAGAGCCATATTTATGTCTCTGGAACCACAGAATACAGAAAGGTGATTTAGGTAAGTTATAGGCTAATGATAATAAATGTCTCTGAAAAAATAACGAGGCATTTTAATTGTTTATTAATAAACTATTTTTTTCTAAATCAGTGTCGGCTAAAAACCATATCTGCTGAGGCGCGCCGCGCGAATGCACCAGAGAGAAATAGGCCTACACCTTTCATACTGATTACATAAGCAGAAGGTATTAGCTTTCAATTCGAATTTGTTCGTTTTAAAGTGGACATTTCAAGCTTTAGCCCAGGCTATACTTTGTTTCAGTTCTCGCGCTCCAGTTCACGGAGATCATGAAAGCGCATGATTGTTTTATTTTACAAAAGCACAACGATTTCTTGTTATTATGAGTTTACACAAATAAAATCATAGTTGCGAAAAATGTATTATTATTTTCTGTATGACCAGAAGAGTATGCCTATTTTAAGTTGTTTCTACTGTTGATAGGAAAAAGCACTATTCGCGTTAATCGCATGCCAGCTCAGCAAACACTTGGATATGCATCAAAATCTTGTGTTTATTTGTGATAATCTTAGCCCTGTAGCCTATTATTGTTGTCTAACCATTATGTATGACATTTGACGAATTGCTTTGTTCCTTTTTTGGATAAAAGCGTCTTCTAAATATGTAGCCTAATAACTGTTATAATAATGATGATAGCTATTTATTAGCCTAGGCCTATTATTATTTGCGTATATCACGGACCCCAAACACACCGCGTCTTCTAAGTCAGGTGACTGTTATTGCGCAAAAACTGTTTCCATTGCAGTTTTGCGAAATATCCCTTTTTCGAATTGCCTGAAAAACCTCCTCATGCGAGCGTAAAAACTTTTTTGCGATAAATGGGAGTTTTTGCGAAATTGACGTGTTTCCATTGAGCGTAATTTCAATTCGCAATTTCAATTTGCGCAATTTGAAGGGTAATGGAAACGCGGCTAATTTCACATGCTGTTGTGCAAATGGAATAGACAACAGGTGGAAATTATAGGCAATAAGCAAGACACCCCAATAAAGGAGTGGTTCTGCAGGTGGTGACCACAGACCACTTCTCAGTTCCTATGCTTCCTGGCTGATGTTTTGGTCACTTTTGAATGCTGGCGGTGCTTTCACTCTAGTGGTAGCATGAGACGGAGTCTACAACCCACACCCACAAGTGGCTCAGGTAGTGCAGCTCATCCAGGATGGCACATCAATGCGAGCTGTGGCAAGAAGGTTTGCTGTGTCTGTCAGCGTAGTGTCCAGAGCATGGAGGCGCTACCAGGAGACAGGCCAATACATCAGGAGACGTGGAGGAGGCCGTAGGAGGGCAACAACCCAGCAGCAGGACCGCTACCTCCGCCTTTGTGCAAGGAGGAGCAGGAGGAGCACTGCCAGAGCCCTGCAAAATGACCTCCAGCAGATCACAAATGTGCATGTGTCTGCTCAAACGGTCAGAAACAGACTCCGTGAGGGTGGTATGTGGGCCCGACGTCCAGAGGTGGGGGTTGTGCTTACAGCCCAACACCGTGCAGGACGTTTGGGCCCCCCAAAGAAATGCCACCCCACACCATTTCTGACCCACCGCCAAACCGGTCATGCTGGAGGATGTTACAGGCAGCAGAACGTTCTCCATGGCGTCTCCAGACTCTGTCAAATCTGTCACATGTGCTCAGTGTGAACCTGCTTTCATCTGTAAAGAGCACAGGGTGCCAGTGGCAAATTTGCCAATCTTGGTGATCTCTGGCAAATGCAACAGTTGCATCCATATAAAAACAGATCACATAAAAAAATTCTTATGTTTTTACTTAAACATAATATAGTTCATCAGGTTGGAGCAAGGACAGGATGTTTATGTCTGTGTGTGCACGTGCGTGCGTGCATGCACATGTCTGTGACCATGCAACACATTTTTCAAAAGAAAAAGTATAATATAAAATATAGTTTAAAAAAATGTTTTACATGACAATAGGCTAAATAAAAGTTAATTGCCTCACACATTATTCCATTCTTCCTATGTCACTAAAAGCCAACTGTATTTTCTGTATTATATCTGCACATAAGGCCTACTCATCTAGACAAATCTATAATTGTCATCTAATCAAAGCTGATGAATAAATAACACTGTAATATTATTATAACTGACATTTTTGATAATAATCTTTTTGCTAACACTGACATATTTTGTAATATACTGTATTTGTAACATGTTGCAACCATCTCCAAACAATGTTGCTACTGTCCCCGGGCCCGGGATCAGTTGCAACATCTGACTCCTTACATTCAAATGCAAATTGTGAAACATGTAGATTCTGTAATTATCTTTAAATGGTTTAGACTATTAACATACAGATGTAAGTTTATTGTAAACAATTGGTTTGTCTAATCAAACCATCTCTGAGTAACACTTGAAAGTGTATACTCTCTTTAATTACACATTTTATTTCAGGTACCAAGTATTTTATTATCTACGTATAAGTAGCTAGCAACGTGGTCCATTAATGTTCTTATGTAGCCTAATCATTTTTCTGTGTACAAATGTGGCACTCGTATGTCTCTGTTGTTGTCACACTGTCCATATGTAATAACTTGTTGCGTCATCACTAGTGTAACATGTGGGAATGTGTTGTGAAATCGACTTGCAAAATCACTGACAGTAACTTCCGCATGTAACGCGTCTACAATAGCCTATACAGCATCTGCAACCCATTCAGATAAATTATTATTTTAAGCAAACAACACTGAAGTCACGTAACATAAACTAGTCTGTAACAGCCGGAAATATAGTTACATTAATGTCAATATAAAATTGTATCTTACCAAGTGTCAAGAAGAGAGTGAAGAAATTAATGAATGATGGTCACATCAGAGAAATAATATTATATCATATTATGAACACTTCACCCCTCCCCCTGTAGGGTTGCAAAAGGGGCAGGGATTAATTTTCTGTCAATGATTATTTAGATAATGCTGACATTTAGGCTGCATCCAGGGTTTATGACTGGGTGACATATAAATAATAATATATTAGATAACTTTTAGATATGATGATTGATTATAATTTGACTATTTTATTCTATTCATAGACTTTTACAAAGCATTTGATACCATAAGTCATGAGTTTATGTTTAAATGTATTAAACATTTTGGTTTTGGTTTACTTCCAAAAAGCTAGAACTATTTGCAATGGATGTAATAGTTCAGTCAATTACTAATGGCTACAAGTGGTAGATTTGAGATGAATCGTTGTATACAGCAGTGTAGCTATTTGTCTCCATTTTTGTTTTTATTAGTTACACAAATCATGGCCCTATATATATATATATATATCCAGCTAAAAGTGTGTTAGAGAGGTTTAATTTAGATAATGATTATTCATGTGATTTTTGTTAAATAGAAAAATAATCTACTATCCATCTGTTTTGTAATTATATATACACAAAGTTTATTTGGGTGGATTTGGAAAATTTCATTAGAAGGAAAACAAATGTTATAATTAAATAAAATAATTTTGATATATGTATGTATTATTCCAATGAAAGTAATAATAATGTAGTGGCCGTTTGTCAACAAACAAAAGAAAATTAAACTTAAATCAAACCTTTAAACGACAACTTCTAGCACCCTGGGCAGGTGATGTACGCAGGCAAGAAATAAAGTCAAATTCAAGCTGGATTCAGGGTTTGTGGCTGGTTTATTTGTTCCAACTGAGCAAGCAATACAGCATCTCTCGCGCTGGTAGAAAACCATGTGCCCATCACCCGGGACTCATAAATTTTGGGGCATCTCGCCCGGGGTGCTACAGGCCACTTCCTACTTCCTACCTATATTCACCTTCACCTGTGCCCACTACTGCCCTCAGGTGTCTAAATCAAACATTGCAATTATTAAACTAACCAAAAATAAAGAGACTAAACATATAAATAAAAACACAATTAACTAAACAAACAAACAAAGAAACATTACCAAATTATATTACTAATGTGAACAAAATCATAATAATAAATTAACAAAATTACCAATACTGAAAGCAAACTAATGTAGCTCCAACAAATAATAAAATGCACCTTTTATTGTACAGCTTTTAATTATTTTGGGAAAATGTCATACACAAGAAGAAATGGTTAGGATCCAAGCCAAATTTTATTAATTTTCTTCAGGAGACTAAGGATTAATGCACTAGTCTGGAGAACATTGTCAATAAGAAAGCAAGACAGACTTGTCATATCTATAATGAATACAGTTTTTTGATTTAATTAATCTATTTGTACACTCTGGCATGTTTTTTTTATTTTTTTTTATTTTTTTTGGATGTAAATTCTGTATACTATATTGTATACAAAGTTTGTTTTAGTTTGTTTTATTAGTTTAATTTTAGATATTTCGTTTTAGGCTACATCTCATCAACACACAGTCGTGTTTATCAAATGCAAACAACACACAGCATCCACAGAACAATGATCCATTATGGCACAAATGTATTGAAATAATTGGTGAACACAAGGTTTATGAGTGAATGTAAATTTCTCAGGGTCGCAAAAGTTTTGAGAACTAATGTAAATTAGTACAAAGTGCACTGCTCTATACATAAGTGTGTTAAGAAACAGTTATGAAAGTGCACTCTGTTTAAGACTTTTGTTGTTGTTGTTTTTGCTTCCACAACACAAATAAACAAGGTACATAATCAAATCTCTAAATATGGCAGCAATTGTTCCACTTTAAGTTGAGCATACTAAGTAACAAAACAGAAAAATCACAATAAAACAAACAAACAAATAATTAAATAAAATTAAAACTAAATTAAAAAGGGCTTTTTAAATCAATGTATACATATCTAAAAAATAAATCAATTTAAGGGCTTTCTGGTTTTTAACAAATCTTAAAGATTTTCACAAGAGTTTAACCTCTACATGTGTGGTCTGTCTCCCTTGTTTCTTGGTTTAGTCCTGTGACCCAGTTTCCCCCAGTCTGTCTAATTAGTCATCTCCTTCATTTGTGTCCTGTTAATTATCTAATTTAGTTCCTTTTGTTTGCTCCGTTCTCGTCTTCGTCCGTTCTCTTTAATGTTAAGTGTGGTTTTCTCCTGGTTCCTGAGTTTTGTCATTTAAAAACTATTATCATTCTTCTTTGTGCCATTTCCACTACCACGTTACGTGTATGTAAAAACTTCGTTCATCCACTAGTTTAAGTTGGGTTCAGATTTAAACCATCTGCACTTATGAATGAAAAACTGTCCAAGATTGTTTAAGTAGACTTAAGTAGCATTTTATTTAATTAAACACATTGTTTTAAAAACAATTATTTTTACATTTGTTTGGCAGCACAATTAAATCAGCCATTACATCAGCATATTTGAGTAAATTAACATGCTAAAAAGACATGCTAACAACTGCAGCAGTTGGGAGATATACATAAATAAGCTAATACTTGGAATTTTAACACAACAACATTTTATTTTGTATTTTATAAACTAATTTATTTAAATATAACATTTATATTATATAAACTAAAAGTTTATTTTAGTTTATAACAGATTTTGAAACCAAAGTGCTGTACAAGATATATAAAACAGAATTAAAACAGATTAAAAAAAAAGACAAATTAAAGATTTACACCCTAATTTAAAATATAAAGAATACAAAGAGAACTTCAAAGAGGATTTAAACATGGCAATGTTCTACGGCCGTTTTAGGCAAACCCATAGAGTGAATTACAATGGTCCATCCTAGATGTTATAAAAGTATGAATAAAAGTTTCAAGATCATTAGAGAGCATCATCTTAATTCTAGCAAGAGTTCTTAACTGAAAGAAACTGCTTTTCACAACAGCACTAATCTGCTTATCAAAACACAGTGTGGAATCAAAAACCACACCAATTGTCACACACATTAGAAGAGAGGGGACCAAGCTGACTGTGTCAGAGGACAGAGTTGATGAGCCAAAAACTACTATTTCAGTTGTTTAACTGTAAAAACGTTTTTCCATCCAGCATTTTGTCATCCAGACAGTCAAGGAAACTAGACATAGAGCAGCTATTATTTTTCACTGGAAGATAAAGCTGAGTGTCATCGGCATAGAAATTATATGATAAGTTAATGATATGACCTAGAGGAATGTATAAAGAAAATAGAAGAGGACCCAAAATGGAACCCTGGGGAACACCATAGCAGATTTGAGCACAGGATGAGTAACACTTCCATACATTAACAGAAAAAGTTTTCTCCTTGAGGTAAGAGGCAATGTAAGTAATGTAAGTAATGCGTCAATTATAACATTTTCACTATAATTTACCCTGATCGAAGTACACTCATTATGATATAAGATTTCTAATAAAGTTTGTTAAGTTTCTGATACACATTACATGATCACTTTGTGGTCACTGGCTATGGTAAAAAAGCCCTGATCTTGTCGAGGAGCGCTGAAGGGTCTGCTATGAGTGAGTGCAGACTGGCTCTGCTGTAATACAGAGCAGACAGCAGCACTGCAACAGACACTGAGAAAAAGAGTGAATACGAGGAGCGCTGTGACTGCGGCTCTGGTGCACAACGTGTTTTCAGGGGCTCTGTGACTCGATCCCACTGAGTCAGGATGGCCTGCCGTGCACCTTCCCATCGACCCGGTCCATGCAAGCGAAACTGGTACGGGGTGCAGGGCCCAAAGATGATGTTCAGAGCCAGTCTAGGGTCTGTCAGGAGCAGCTTCAGGATAGATGGACGGACACCCACTTGTTTAGCCAACTCATCCATGTAGGGGATGTAGTCCACCTGGATGGTGTGTCTCTGGGCGGCCACATACCTGCATGACAGTATGATAAAGAGTCATCAAGATACACTTAAATTACATTTCTACATAATTGTAGAAATTGTGTAAATGCTGTGTTATATAGTCATGTGAGGTGAAGTGTGGAGCACCTTTGAGTCATTTTGTTTTCTTTTGCTTTAATGTCCTTCATCATTGCACTCATTGAAGGCAGTTTGCACCGTCCTAGTGAGCATATCACAGTTTGTTACATACAAAAAAACTGTGTACTTAATGTTCTGACATGTTCGTATATTTAAAGTAAAACTGAAAGAATAATAATTTCTATGTCTATGTCATCACACTATAACTTTTAGAACTTAAAACCAGTCCAAAAGGACGAAGACAAGACCAACAACTAGAAAAAGCCAATGTCTATAATTGTCAAAAGTCTTTGCTTAATTGAGAGAAAATGCTCATGAAAAACTACATTACAACATTTTTTGGTGATAGAAATCTTGAATATTAGTAGAAGCAGACATTTGTTATTCTGAATTGTATGAATATGAACATATATTTTAAGAACAGCCCTTAGTTTTCTGTGTAGAAGATCAGCATTATGTTTGATACCTTTAAAAACACGTGTGGCCCAGCGCGCTTGCATCTCAGAGATGGGCATAATGGCTCCCAGAGGCTGGATCAGACCAATCACAGCTAAAGTTGGGCGCTCTAGTGCTGGGGGATACACATATTTGTACAGGGATACCTTGTTCTTTGAGACAGGAATTACATGTGAAGACAGGAAGGGGAATGAGAAAGTGTATCCTGTGGCAAACACCACCAGATCAATGTCATCCTCAACTGTGCCATCCTCAAAAACCACACTTGATCCACGAAACTCTTGCACATTCGGCTTGACAGAGACGGTACCGGAGAGGATCCGGTTTGGTAAATCATCGTTGACCATGGGATGTTGGCTGAAAACTCTGGGAAATAAACAAAAGCCATTATATAGTACACTATGAAAAGGGTTAAAGGGTTAACACTTTCATGGTGACTAAAGTCAGCAGTCTTGTTTCCTCCTGTGTTCACAGTACCTGTGTGCAGGCTGCAGCCCATAGAGCTTGTGGTTGAACCGTTTATTGAGTCGTTTCTCACCCACATTGTTGATAAATCCAACAGGCAACATTTGTAAAAGCCAACCATGCAGTCTATTATTAAACATCATATCTGATGGAACACCATTGTCTCCTACACGATTTAGTATCCAAGATCCCTTTCGGGTACTCAGATAAACCTAGAATTAAGGGAAAGTAAGTAAGGGAAACAATGTGGAATGCAGATGCTTTAATGAGTATATAATTCATATACTATAATTATTTATACTGCAGTTGTGGCATATCACCTGTTTGGCCATTCTGCTCAGCTCTACAGCAATATCTCCTCCAGAGTTCCCAATGCCAATCACAACTACCCTCTTCCCTCGCCAATCTTCAGGGTTTTTGTAGTCACGACTGTGGAAGAATTTCCCCTTAAACGTGTCTATTCCTGTAATGCAATATATAGCTTGTCTACATAATTCCTTAAGTCTGCCATTGCATATACATTTTGTGTATATTGTAAACATTAAAATTAACAAATTAGTAAAGTCATTAACTTATTGAAGAATTTTAAAAGCTTGTTGAATATTTTTTTTGCAAAACCTTGTAAACTTAATAATTATAATCAATATTTCTGCCTGAGATTCTTCTTAATGCTACAACAGTTGTACACGAGCTGTGATAAGGCCTAATGACTCTTGTACTGTAACTAAAGTTCACAATGAATGTCCCAGTTCGGCTTTTATTGACTTTATGTTGTTGCTCTTCGCACGACTGTGTTTGCTTAGTTATCACATGTTCTGCACCTGGAAAGTCCTTTAGAGGGAGGTGAGGGTGACAGTGGTGACCTGTGCAGACCATCACAGCATCAAACACCTGCTTCTCTCTCCGACCATCCTTGGACTCCGTCTCTACATCCCACTGACCAGAGTGAGGGAAGTCTGGCCTTGGGGTAACATGAAGGACTTTTGTCTAAGAAACAACAAAACATGAATTTGTGAACCTTTGAACCCCCAAAAACCTAAGATAAATAGGAGGTACAGTATATTCCTAACTTCACAGTTCACATAAGCTTTCAGGCCAGACCTGGAAACGGATGTGCCGTTTGAGCTGAAAGTGCTCAGCGTACATTCGGAAGTAGTCCATGATGAGGGAGTTGTGCATGTAGTTTGGGAAGTGGGCGGGGATGGGGAAATCACTGTAGCACATCATCTCCTTTGAAGTGTTGATAATCAATGAGTAGTAAATACTAGCACGATCTGGATCTGGATTTTCCTAAGATACAAAGACAATAAGCAAATTGCATCAGTTTCTCGCAGCACATAGTTTATTGATGGTCTGCAATGAACTGTGCCTCAGGGTTCAGTGCTTGGACCCCTTCTTTTCTTCATATGTACAATTTCAGTGGGCCCAATCATATAGACATACATTACCTTAAACCTCCAAAGACCCCCAATGTCATCACTGGTCTCAAAACACACTGGCTCTAGGCCTTCATCCAGGCAGCATTTGATGCAGGTCAGCCCAGAGGTTCCTCCTCCAATCACAGCAACACGTTTGGCCATGATGATCCACAACTGTCTGACTTTAGGCAGAAAAATTAGATTTTTGTAATTTTTCCAAAGCATGAAACTATCCATCAGTGTTATTTCCATCAAATCTCATATTATGCAAATCACTCTATGGTAGAAATTAGGGTAACACTTTAGAATACTGTTCCTTCGTTAATGAATAATTACACAGGAACAAATGAGTAAAACAATATTAACAATCTAGTAACTACTAGGCCTATTAACTAACAAGAAATTCTGATTAATGAATTAGTAAGTAATAGCACACAGATGAAAGTGGTAGTTCACTATTAACTAATCGATAACTACTATTTTTTTAATGCTTACCAGAGAACTACTGAAAAAGTTTAATAATTCATGCAAAACTAATCAATAACTAATGCAGGACAAATGATTAGCAGCACTACATTAACATTAATAACATGCTACTGTAATCGAATACACAATGTTTATCAATATGTAATAGCATAGCAGACTTATGATGGGATCTGGTTTCTGGTTCCCATTGACTCCCATAGTAGGAAAAAAATATACTATGGAATTCAATGGGAACCAGAAACTGCCTGGTTACTGACATTCTTCTAAATATCTTCCTTTCTGTTCAGCAGAAGAAAGAAATTCATACAGGTTTGAAACAACATGAGGGTGAGTATATGATGACAGAATTTTCATTTTAAAAGTGAACTACTCCTTTAACCTACCTCACAAAAAAATATGTTTTTTTATGTATGTCTCCTATCTCATATGTGTGTGCAAATATCTTGTGAAAGATTGGAATATTCTACACGTAAGAATAATGGTAACTAACCAGTAATGACTCGAGTGTTACTACATACTTCTAAAGGAATTGCTAATTATTTGGATCCGTATTCTATAGTGAAGATCATAGTAACTAGCCTAACTAGTAATGACTCAAGTGTTACTACATAGGCCTATGGGAATTACTATCTAAAACGTCACCAAAAGCTTAATAAATAGTTCCTTTAGAAGTACATACAGAACATGTATGTAGTAACACTTGAGTCATCACTAGTTAGTTACCATGATTTTTACAGTAGTTCTCTGGGAAGCATTAAAAAATAGTAGTTATTGATTAGTTAAAGTGAACTACCACTTTCATCTGTGTGCTATTACTAATTTGTTAATCCGAATTTCTTGTTAGTTAATAGTAGTTAATAGATTGTTAATATTGTGTTACTCATTTGTTCCTATGTAGTTATTCATTAACAAAGGGCACCGTATTCTAAAGTGTTACCGAAATTAGTTCTTAAAAAAAGTTGTCATGAGAAATTTAATTTCATAGCCAGAATTTTATGTAGGCCTATTCACAATACATAATATGTTTTTGCATAATTTTACAATTATGATTCGTGAAAGGTTTCACAAATCAGAATAGTGAAGAACTCAGGGAAGGGTTAACTGACCAAAACTGCACTGTGAATATTTTCACCAATCTTAATAGTGAAGTTAGGCATTCAGGGAAGGGTTAACTGACCATACACAATGTGAAACTCGGGGAAGGGTTAAAGTCAAACTGTACAGCGAAATATCACAAATCTAGCACATTTCGGACTGGACAACCACAGTAACATAATACACGTCTTTATTGTCACCTTTGATTCATTTAATGCGTCCCTGCTGAATAAAAGTATTAGGCTACACCCCGCAGCGTTTTTTTTTTTCTTTTACACCCCGCAGCGCCACATGAATTCATTAAAGAATGACATCACACGCCAGCGCACTTCTGTTTTATAAACATAGGAAATCTGAATTTCAAACCACAAACTATCTTTCACTGCGGTGTGTAACCGTCCATGTTTTTGTGAAATCGACTTCCTAAAGCTCTAACAAGAACGGACAAATAAATCGAGTCAGATTTGGACAAACAAACAGCTCGTTACGTAAAACACGCCTGTCCCGTAAAAACGACAATGGAGCGATATTAATGTCAATAAAAAAGTTTTAGAACCATCTCACCGAACCTGAAGCAGTGACCGCAGAGGTTTATAGATGTTGTTCACACCACACAAACACTTCTCTGACAGCCTGCAATACTTCAAGTTACGCAAGTTCAAGTTCGACCCTTCAAGTTACGCATACTTCCTGTTACGCCCCTTTCTTGCAGGCCGCAGACACAGACCCATGCACAGACCACAGACCATGCCACAGACCCATCTCACTACACCCTTTTTTTACAGTCTTACTAGGCTACACCCCTGAATAGATGTAAAAGAGGCGGGGACTCACTCTGGTCAATAACGTTGAATTTGTCTAGTTAAACGATGTTAACAAATATTAAGTGTTGGATCATAGTCGTACATTGTAGACTTCTATAATGTAGGCTACTGTTTTTTTGTGTAGACCTGCATAGATGCATGAATATACTCCATGCTTATTTTATGGAAATTATATTTGGGTTTTCTTGCACTTTCATGTCCCAAGGAATAACCTACATTTTATGTTATACGAATGTCACATTAAAACTGTTGGAAACTTGTTTACCTCTTTTTTTAATTAAAATATTAGGCTAATTTAAAATTATGAGTAGATATAGGCTAATGGCTACAACATCTATCATATAAATAGCCAACTGCATCTACTATAAGAGTCTTCATCTTTTTGAGCTGTTCATCATCACAAAATGACATTTGCCAGACTCAGGCTTCTCCACCGATTGTTTTATTTAAAAGTAGCCTATATATTAAAATAATAATAATAATGCTGCTATACTTTACTTATGTGATGATTGTCAAAAGATAAGGACACTATAAAAATATATAATTATTTGGGAATTTGGCAGAGCACTATGACAGATATAAGAAAAAAAGACACGTTAGACCACAAAGGTAATGTTTATTTTTAATTTCCTTCAAAGATCAAACATTTTTAAAATATAACATATTATAAATGATAATGAATTCCAAGAATTAGTCAAAGGAATAATAAGGTTAAAGTGCAAATTCCAAACAGAGCTACCCAAAAATCGAATATCAAGCGTAGCGTCAGTTCTGGCAGGTCAGGTTAGTCAAGCTTGCATCAGCGTTCTTACCCAGAACGGAACCAAACCGCCAATCGCCAAACTAATACTGCTAATTATAGTATTTGACGATAGTGGTTCTGACAGAAGTGGGTTTATATGGGATACAAGAAACAGATGTGTTTCTCAGGACGAGTGGGATCTTTTGCATTGCCATAATGGCAAAAAACAATGCAGCCCCTCCTGACAGGCCCAGCCAAAAGAACAAACTGAAGGATGAAGGTTCTGGAATGGGTAAGAATAGCCTGACGGGCACCTCTCCAATACCCTGGTCCGCTTAGCTGAAACTGGTAGGGAGTACAGGGGCCGAAGAAAGCCCTCAGTCCCTCAGCAGGGTCCATCAGGAGCAGCCAGGCAATGTTGGGAAAGACGCCCACTTCCTTTGCTATTGAGGGATATAGTCCACTTGAAGTGCAGCCAGCTTAGGACAGGGGTAACTACAGATAGCAGAGAGTTCAAAACGAGCATAGATTAATTGTCAAACCCATAT
>JAZAVI010000681.1:0-60431 GCA_036326025.1 Chrosomus eos | reverse complement strand
CCCCCCTCCCCCTCCCCACACTCACAGACACACACACACAGAGAGCAGTCACAGAGACGTAGGCTCAGAGAGAAATGACCATATTCAAACCAAAATATCTGACTTCCTCTTGGTTATTGCTAATGACTGTAAATTAGAAAGTTGTCTGGCTGGAGGAGAACTATATAAATACAGATTTTTGTAACTCTAGATGAAACTAACCCGCCCACTTTTGTCAAAAGGTGGCGCTACTGAGTCCCTGCACCACGCCCATTTCTGAAACTATGCACATGTCACCTGGCTAATAAATATGATCTGTCTGTCGAGTTTCATGCAATTTTAAGCAATTTCAGGCATGCTAAGAGTCTCAAAAGCATCCAAAAAGAATATTAAAGTTTGATGGATTGCCACAGCAACAGTTTCAAAGATATCAAGAATCCATTCACAGGTCTTCATCTGCCGTGTATTTACATTATACAATGAAGTTTGAAGCAAATCGGGTAAAAATAAGAGGGTGATTTCAAAGCATTTTGAAAGTGACACACTTCCTGCTGCCAGTTGGTGGCGCTATAACTTTGACTCACAATAGTCACATCCATGTGATCGGGCTCTTACAACGAACACACTGCTGAAGTTTCATCAAGATTAGTTAATGTATGCCGTAGTTATGACACACTTCCCGTTTCACGTTTCTCGCCATAATTTCGTTTCCTCGCCACGCCCAAACCGTTCGAGATATCAAAAATCCCCTCGCAAACTTTCATCCTCAATGTCTTGACTTCACGCTGACCGAGTTTCGTGCCGTGTGTTTGAATTCTCTAGGAGGAGTGTTTCACATTCCTTTGCATGCGTTTTCCAAACAAGCCTAAATAGCCGACTTCCTGTTGGGCTGGGGTAAAAAGTTAGAGTGCGAAGTATATATGAAACGATGAGATCTACATGTGTACCGAGTTTCATATTATTACATGCAAGCGTGTTTGATTTATGGACCATGTTTTCCGACCCCGTTCCAGGGGGCGCTGTCGAGCCCCCCTGCCACGCCCGGGTACCATCTTCAGCCCGGCCCTGATGGCCGCAGGTTCTGACATGTGTGCAAAGTTTCAGGAGTTTTTGAGCATGTTAAGGCCTCCAAAAGTGTCCAAAAGGTAGTAAAAAAATAATTAGAAGAATAATAAGAATTATAAAATATAGCTGCGAGCAGCGATTACGGGCCCAAGCCGGTGGCACCGCAACCCTGGTGCACCAGGGTGGCGGTACCGCCGGCTTTGGCCCTTCATCGCTGCTCGCAGCTATATTTATTTATTTATATATTTATATATATATATATATATATATATATATATATATATATATATATATATATATATTATATAAAGCCGGTGGCATCGCCACCCTGGTGCCTTTAGGGTTATTGTGCACGACGTGACACAAAATATCTGCTCGCTATCTGATGAACGGCTCTGGTAGTCCCGCTTCAGCACTAATGATGTTGTAGAAATAGTGTGCTCTGGTTGGTCTGGATTATTCGGGATTTTTTATTTTATACAGAAATAAGTTATTTATAATTCAGATGAGAATAAAGTTAGTGTTGATTAAAATGAAGGAAAACAAATATATTGATCTGAAATATAGCACATTCATTTTACATTTATTTAGGTTCAATTACCAAACATACAATCTTAATTTAATTTAAAGCAAACAATACATTTGAAATACATGGGTTGTATGCACATTTTTTTTTAATAAAAAATATATATACATCCAAAAAGACAAGGCTTAAAAACTCTTGTCACTGTAACAGACACAATCTCTCTCTCACACACACACACACACACACACACACACACAAACACACGCACACACACGCACACACACAACACACACACACACACACACACACACACACACCACACACACACACACACACACACACACACACACACACACACACACACATGTCAAGTCACATTTTAGATGCAATATTGAATAAGCAGAAAAATCGGATTTTCTGCTCTGAAAATATAAATAAGCATACAAATTGAATAAGCACTTTGAATATTCTAAACAGAATAAGCATTAGTCGCTAATGAATAAGTACTAGTACTTAATGGAATAGATACTAATATCTAAAAAATAAGTACTAGTAGCATGAAAAAAGAGACTAGTATGTTAAAATGATTAAATGTTAAAACGGCTTGCCATATTGACTCAGAGCATCAAAAGCATCAAACAAGAATATTAAAGTTTGATGCGTTGCCACAGCAACAGTTTCAAAGATATCAAGAATCCCTTCACAGGTCTTCATCTGCAGTGTATTTACATTATACAGATGAAGTTTGAAGCAAATCGGGTAAAAATAAGAGGGTGATTTCAAAGCCTTTAGGAAGTGACACACTTCCTGCTGCCAGTTGGTGGCGCTATAACTTTGACTCACAATAGTCACATCCATGTGATCGGACTCTTACAGCGAACACACTGCTGAAGTTTCATCAAGATCAGTTAATGTATGCATAAAATATAACACACTTCCTGTTTCCATTATTCGCCATAAATTCGTTTCCTCGCCACGGCCAAACCGTTCGAGATATCAAAAATCCCCTGGCAATTTTTCATCCTCAATGTCTTGACTTCATGCTGACTGAGTTTCGTGGCGATTGGTTGAATTCTCTAGGAGTAGTATATCGAATTCCAGGGGCATACGCTTTCAAACAAACCATAATAGCCGACTTCCTGTTGGGCTGGGGTAAAAAATAAAAGTACAAAGGATATATGAATCGATGAGATCTATATGTGTACCAAGTTTCATATTATTACATGCAAGCGTGTTTGATTTATGGACCAAGTTTTCGGACCCCGTTCCAGGGGGCGCTGTCGAGCCCCCCTGCCACGCCCGGGTACCAGCTTCAGCCCGGCCCTGATGGCCGTGGTTTCTGACCCGTGTGCAAAGTTTCAAGAGTTTTTGAGCATGTTAAGGGCCCCAAAAGTGTGCTAAGAATCTCAAAAGTATCCAAAAAGAATATTAAAGTTTGATGCGTTGTCACGGCAACAGCATCTAAGATATCAACAATCCTTTCACAGGTCTACATCTGGCATGTGTCTACATTATACACATCAAGTTTGAAGCAAATCGGGTAAAGCCTGTTTGATTTATGGACCAAGTTTTCGGACCCCGTTCCAGGGGGCGCTGTCGAGCCCCCCTGCCACGCCCGGGTACCAGCTTCAGCCCGGCCCTGATGGCCGCGGTTTCTGACCCGTGTGCAAAGTTTCAAGAGTTTTTGAGCATGTTAAGGGCCCCAAAAGTGCGCTAAGAATCTCAAAAGTATCCAAAAAGAATATTAAAGTTTGATGCGTTGTCACGGCAACAGCATCTAAGATATCAACAATCCTTTCACAGGTCTACATCTGGCTTGTGTCTACATTATACACATCAAGTTTGAAGCAAAATAGGGTAAAGCGTGTTGGATATATGGACCAAATTGTCGGACCCGTTCAAGGGGGCGCTGTCGAGCCCCCCTGCCACGCCCGGGTACCAGCTTCAGCCTGGCCTGATGGCCGCGGGTTTTGTCCTGTGTGCAAAGTTTCAAGAGTTTTCGAGCACGTTAAGAACCCAAAAGTGCCCGAAAGCATAAAAAAGCATGAAAAAGCTTAAAAAAAGGAATATTAATGTTTGATGCATTGCCATGGCAACAGTGTCTAAGATATCAATAATCCTTTCACAGGTCTACATCTGGCATGTGTTACATTATGCACATGAAGTTTGAAGCAAATCGGGTAAAAATAAGAGGGTGATTTAAAAGCATTTTTAAAGTGACACACTTCCTGCTGCCAGTTGGTGGCGCTATAACTTTGACTCACAATAGTCACATCCATGTGATCGGGCTCTTACAACGAACACACTGCTGAAGTTTCATCAAGATTAGTTAATGTATGCAGTAGTTATGACACACTTCCTGTTTCACGTTCTCGCCATAATTTCGTTTCCTCGCCACGGCCAAACCGTTCGAGATATCAAAAATCCCCTCGCAAACTTTCATCCTCAATGTCTTGACTTCATGCTGACCGAGTTTCGTGCCGTGTGTTTGAATTCTCTAGGAGGAGTGTTTCACATTCCTTTGCATGCGTTTTCCAAACAAGCCTAAATAGCCGACTTCCTGTTGGGCTGGGGTAAAAAGTTAGAGTGCGAAGTATATATGAAACGATGAGATCTACATGTGTACCGAGTTTCATATTATTACATGCAAGCGTGTTTGATTTATGGACCATGTTTTCGGACCCCGTTCCAGGGGGCGCTGTCGAGCCCCCCTGCCACGCCCGGGTACCATCTTCTGCCCGGCCCTGATGGCCGCGGGTTTCTGACATGTGTGCAAAGTTTCAGGAGTTTTTGAGCATGTTAAGGCCTCCAAAAGTGTCCAAAAGGTAGTAAAAAAATAATTAGAGGAATAATAAAATAATCCTTAGGAAAACAATAGGGCCTTCGCCCTTAGGGCTTGGGCCACTAATAATCCTTAGGAAAACAATAGGGCCTTACGCCCTTTGGGCTGGGCCCTAATAATCCTTAGGAAAACAATAGGGCCTTCGGCCCTTAGGGCTTGGGCCCTAATAATCCTTAGGAAAACAATAGGGCCTTGCCCTAAGGGCTTGGCCCTAATAATCCTTAGGAAAACAATAGGGCCTTCGCCCTTAGGGCTTGGGCCTAAATATATATATTTATATATATATATTATAATATTATATATAAAATATAGCTCGAGCAGCGATTACGGGCCCAAGCGGTGGCACCGCAACCCTGGTGCACCAGGGTGGCTGGGTACCGTCGGTTTGGCCTCATGTGCTGCAGTATATTTATATATATATTAGATATATAAAAATAAATATAAAATAAAAATAAATAAATAATATTATTATATATATTAAATATATAATTTAATTATATGTAATATATAATAGTTATAAGCAATATTATAAATAATATTAAAAGCCATTGGCACCGCCAGCTGGTGCCTTTAGCGTTATTTGCACACAATGACACAAAAATCTGCTCGGTATCTACGAACAGCTGCTGGTAGTTCCCGCTTCAGCACTGATGTATGTTGTAGAATTATGCGTTCTGGTTGGTCAGATTATTGGGGATTTTTTAATTTATGCAGAAATAAGTTATTTATAATACAGATAGAGAATAAAGTTAGTGTTGATTAAAATGAAAGGAAACAATTATATTGATCTGAAATATAGCACATTAATTTTAAATTTATTTAGGTTCAATTACGAAAAATACAATCTTAATTTAATTTAAAGCAAACAATACATTTAAAATATATGGGTTGTATGCACATAAAAAAAAAAAGAAGATATATCCAAAAAAGACAAGGCCTTAAAGCAGTGGTTCTCAATCTTGGTCCTATGGGTGCCACTGCTCTGCACATTTTATATGTCTCCTTTATCTGACACACCCACTTCAGTTAATAAAGCTCTTTCCTAACGAGCTGATGATCTGAATCAGGTGTGTTAAATGAGGGAGACATACAAACTATGCAGAGCAGTGGCTCCCTAGGACCAGGATTGAGATCCACTGCCTTAAAGGGTTAAACTCTTTTCACTGTAACAGACACACACTCTCACACACACACACACACACACACACACACACACACACACACACACACACACACACACACACACACACACACACACACACACACATCATAGTTACGCCAGCATCGCGACCCCCCCCCCCCCCCATGTTTCCATGGTGACGCGTCATGCTTGGCACGTGATTCACCACAGCCAAAATAGCGCTGTGTGACATGTAACGTCAGCGCTTTTATTTATAAATATTAACAAACCTGGTTACCATGTCATCAACTATCTTCTATTCTGATTCTCAAATGTGTGTAAGTGAGTTTGTTTTGTCGTTTAAAAAACAGTTTCTCCCGAAATACATGGCCGGTGAACTGGGAGAAGAATAGAGTTAACTTTATAGTTCCTTACACACTGTGTGTCTGATATGAATAAAATCCGTCGGCAAATATATTTGAATGGGTTGTTATTGCTGCTTCCATAGACACCATTGTGTATTTTACAAACTATAAATGTATTGTTTTGCTATAAATTATATGCATTTAAATGTCTGAAACCTAAAATAAACATTATGTGGTTAAAAACACTGAATAGTTGTGATATAATATGACAAGCACTGAACGCGTCTGTCTCTGGCTCAGCGCCAGCCACAGCGCGAAAGCACAGTCTGGATCTGGCTGCTCTGTCACGTGTACATTGTACATCATGTACATTCGCTCCTAGTGGTCAGCTGCTGCAGACTCAGAGCGTGCCGAAATCAAAATGGCTGATGAGATGTAGAGGAAAATATCTCCGCGTTGTGCCTACGCCCCTTAGCTGTTCTAAATCCACTGTAAAACACGGCTTTGCGGGGCTTATTGCTTAAGTGAAAAATTAAAACGTTAGCCCCGCCCCTCCTCCCGATATCATCGTCCATCGCGATGTTTCACTGTACACATCGTCTGATGCCAAATTGGTAGACATCGCAAACCCTAGATTCAATGACCAATCCATACCTGTCTCATTCATGAATGACTCAGTCGTTCGAACGAATCGTTTGAACGAATGAATCAATGACTCGCTCATTAAGACGGTAGCCTGGCGACACCTAGTGACGGTTCAGTGTTATGTTTAAAAGTATCATTCTTTCCAACGATTTTTAATTGATTCATATTTAAAACAATCTCATAACATCTTTTAATGCATTGTTATTTTTCAATGTAAATGATGTAATTTGATCAGCCCTACCTAGGGTAACAGCCATATAGTATCTTATTATTCTAAATAATTGAATTTATTGATCAAATTTACAAATTAAAATGAAAGATGAAGCATACATTTAATAAGACTGGACTAGGGGTGCCTTGCAGATATTACAATTATGCACTTTTAAATATACCATTGCCACCCACCGTCAATTTGGTGTGTGTGTTGTGTGTGTGTGTGTGTGTGTGTGTGTGTGTGTGTGTGTGTGTGTGTGTGTGTGTGTGTGTGTGTGTGTGTGTGTGGGTTGGTTTGTGTGGGTTGGTTTATGTGATTTATGAGGACACAAATTTGTATAATGACGTGTATTACACTGGTATTACAACTTATGGGTGGTTTATGAGGACATTTCAAAAGTCCTCATAAATCAAATGGCTTGAAAAACATAAAAAACAATGTTTTATTAAAAAAATTTAAATGCAGCATGTCTGTTATATGCCTTTACTTTATTAAAAAAAACGTATTTAAAAAATACCAAACCACACAGCAGTGAAATGGTTAATCTAGCCCCACTCCCCCTCCCCCTCCCCCTCCCCACACTCACAGACACACACACAGAGAGCAGGCGCATAGCCCCACTCCCCCTCCCCCTTCCCACACTCACAGACACACACACACAGAGAGCAGTCACAGAGACGTAGGCTCAGAGAGAAATGACCATATTCAAACCAAAATATCTGACTTCCTCTTGGTTATTGGTAATGACTGTAAATTAGAAAGTTGTCTGGCTGGAGGAGAACTATATAAATACAGATTTTTGTAACTCTAGATGAAACTAACCCGCCCACTTTTGTCAAAAGGTGGCGCTACTGAGTCCCTGCACCACGCCCATTTCTGAAACTATGCACATGTCACCTGGCTAATAAATATGATCTGTCTGTCGAGTTTCATGCAATTTTAAGCAATTTCAGGCATGCTAAGAGTCTCAAAAGCATCCAAAAAGAATATTAAAGTTTGATGGATTGCCACAGCAACAGTTTCAAAGATATCAAGAATCCATTCACAGGTCTTCATCTGCCGTGTATTTACATTATACAGATGAAGTTTGAAGCAAATCGGGTAAAAATAAGAGGGTGATTTCAAAGCATTTTGAAAGTGACACACTTCCTGCTGCCAGTTGGTGGCGCTATAACTTTGACTGACAATAGTCACATCCATGTGATCGGGCTCTTACAACGAACACACTGCTGAAGTTTCATCAAGATTAGTTAATGTATGCAGTAGTTATGACACACTTCCCGTTTCACGTTTCTCGCCATAATTTCGTTTCCTCGCCACGGCCAAACCGTTCGAGATATCAAAAATCCCCTCGCAAACTTTCATCCTCAATGTCTTGACTTCACGCTGACCGAGTTTCGTGCCGTGTGTTTGAATTCTCTAGGAGGAGTGTTTCACATTCCTTTGCATGCGTTTTCCAACAAGCCTAAATAGCCGACTTCCTGTTGGGCTGGGGTAAAAAGTTAGAGTGCGAAGTATATATGAAACGATGAGATCTACATGTGTACCGAGTTTCATATTATTACATGCAAGCGTGTTTGATTTATGGACCATGTTTTCGGACCCCGTTCCAGGGGGCGCTGTCGAGCCCCCCTGCCACGCCCGGGTACCATCTTCAGCCCGGCCCTGATGGCCGCCGGTTCTGACACGTGTGCAAAGTTTCAGGAGTTTTTGAGCATGTTAAGGCCTCCAAAAGTGTCCAAAAGGTAGTAAAAAAATAATAATAATAATAATAAATAATCCTTAGGAAAACAATAGGGCCTTCGCCCTTTGGGCTTGGGCCCTAATAATCCTTAGGAAAACAATAGGGCCTTCGCCCTTTGGGCTTGGGCCCTAATAATCCTTAGGAAAACAATAGGGCCTTCGCCCTTTGGGCTTGGGCCCTAATAATAATAATAATAATAAATAATCCTTAGGAAAACAATAGGGCCTTCGCCCTTTGGGCTTGGGCCCTAATAATAAATAATCCTTAGGAAAACAATAGGGCCTTCGCCCTTAGGGCTTGGGCCCTAATAATAAATAATCCTTAGGAAAACAATAGGGCCTTCGCCCTTAGGGCTTGGGCCCTAATAATAAACATTTATTTATATAGCACTTTTCCTACATGGAATGCAACACAAAGTGCTTCACAAACATGAAAACAAGTTCACACAATGTAAATATCAATATATAAAAATAATAGGAAAAACGACTTATACACAACTTCACATAATATTGTTGAACTGATAAGCAACTTTAAAAAGGTATGTCTTGACCTGACTTTTAAAAATATGAATGCTAGTAGCCTCTTTCGCTTCATTTGGTAAAGAATTCCAAATTTTTGGAGCATAGTGACTAAAAGAAGCACCACCTGATCGTATATGATTAACTGTATAATGTGCTAGAAGATTAGCATTAGAAGATCTTAATCTGCGATTTGGAACATATCTTGACAGACAGTCTGAAATATATAAAGGTGCCAGATTGTGCTGAGTTTTATACACAAGTAAAAGAACCTTAAAATCAATCCTTTGGTGAACTCGTAACCAATGTAATTCCATTAAAACCGGTGTAATATGTTCTCTCCTTTTTAATTTCATTAGTACTCTGGCTGCTGCATTTTGTATCAATTGTAACTTTGCTATAGAGCCCTTAGGAAGGCCAGTGTAAATAGCATTACAATAATCAAGATGAGAGAAGATAAAAGCATGAATGAGTCTCTTAGCATCATTCAAAGTCAAAAACGAACGTATCTTGGCTATATTTCTCAGATGATAAAAACAAATTTTTGTCACTCTATTAATATGAGACTTAAAATTCAGGTCACAGTCCAAAATGACACCTAGGCTCTTTACTTCTTTCTTAGATTGTATGGCTAAGGAACCCAGTCCAGCTTCTATCCTTTCCCGCTCATGTTTCGGCCCCACAATTAGAATCTCAGTTTTGTCTTTGTTCAATTTAAGAAAAGATTTGTTCATCCACTTTACAATACCGGACAGACAATCAACCAGCCTCTCTAATACAACAGTATCTCTTCGCTCAACTGAGATAAATAACTGTATATCATCAGCATATAAATGATAATTCATGTCGTATCCCTGAATTATGCTGCCCAAGGGAAGCATGTATAATGAAAATAAAACAGGCCCAAGGATTGATCCTTGTGGAACACCATGTGTTATTTCGTGTGTCTTTGATATACAGTCACCTATATTAACTAGGAAGTTCCTTTCTGTTATGTATGTTTTGAGCCAATTTAAAACATTACCAGAGAAACCAACAAGCTTTTCCAGTCTGTTTAGCAGAATACAATGATCCACTGTGTCGAATGCTGCACTTAGATCTAAAAGAATTAAGACTGAGGCATTGCCTTTATCTGTATTTAATCTCAGATCATTTAATATCTTTAGTATTGCTGTTTCCGTATTATGACCTTGTCTGAAACCTGACTGATACTTCTCGCAAATATTATATTTATCTAAATATTTATTTAGCTGCTGTAGTACAACTTTTTCTAAAATCTTACTCAAAAATGGTATGTTAGAAATTGGTCTGTAATTATGAAGGAGAGAACAATCCAGGTTTCTTTTCTTTAAAAGTGGCTTCACAACAGCACATTTAAAAGCATTAGGAAAAATGCCTACCTCCAGGGAACAATTAACTATATCAAGGATGTAGTTTATCAAACAGTGCGATACTTCTTTAAAAAATACTGTTGGTATAGGGTCGAGATAGCTGGTTGAGGAATTTATCTGAGAGATAATTTGGAGAAGATTTTCTTTATTAATGGTCCTGAATATTTCCATTTTGTGTGGAGGATTTCCCAATTCATCCGTAGGAACATCATCAGTATGATCAATACCAGATCTGATCTGTATTATTTTATTATTAAAAAACGTAGCAAAATCTTCACACATAGTTACCGAGGGCTGATCTAGCCAATTATATGGTTTGTTATTTAAGAGACGATCTATATTAGAGAAAAATTTTCTGGGATTATTATTTTCATTAATAATTTTTTAATAGAACTGTTGTCGTTCATAGCGTACTGTCTTTGTATATTCTGAGATATTAAACACAAGAATCTCACGGTGAACAGTTAATTTAGTTTTTCTCCATAGACGCTCTGATTTACGGCATTCCCTCTTAAGCTGACAGATGCATTCATTTTTCCATGGCATATTTTTAGTTATCGTTCTTTTTTTTATTTTCTCTGGCGCCACTACATCAAGAGTTGATTTTAAAGAGGCATTAAAATGATCAACCATATCATGTACAGTAGGCGTTTCACTTAAAGATAAAGGCGTTCGTAGAATCTCATTAACAAAAGACTCAGAAGTCAATGTATTAAAATAACGTTTTTTTAATAATTTTGTTATTGTGATGACGCATTGTATTCATTTTATAATCGAAAAATAAACAAAAATGATCTGAGATTGCTAAATCATTTATTTCATTTAAATTAACATTAATGCCGTGTGAAATTATGAGATCAAGCGTATGTCCTTTATTATGTGTGGGTCCATTAACATGTTGTGTAAAATTAAATGAATTTAATACCTCTAAAAACTCAACAGCCTTACGATCAACTTTGTTATCGATATGGATATTAAAGTCACCCACAATCAGGATTTTGTCATAGTTAGTAACGCAAAGAGTTAAAAGTTCGGAAAAGTCAGATATAAAGCACGAAGTCTGCTTAGGAGGTCGATATATTATTACAACTAAGCATTTACTTTCTAGTATTTCTATTGCTAGATATTCAAAAGTAGTAAAATCGTCGAAAACAACCTCTTTACAGGGCAATGACTGCATAACTATAGCGGCTACTCCGCCACCTCTCTTGCCACAGCGAGCCTTTTGCAAGAAAGTATAAGCTGGTGGGCATGCCTCAATAAGGGATATAGCCCCATTCTGATCAAGCCATGTTTCTGTTAAAAACATACAATTTAACATTTTTTCTGATAAAATATCATAAATAAGCGAAGTTTTCCCTGAGATTGATCTTACATTAAAAAGTGCCATCTTTATTCTTTCTTCATTTATCAGAGAAGCCTTACATGTGCTATTTAAATCCTTTCTCACCATCAATAAATTCGATTTCCTCCGATAATTATTTCGTCTATTTATATTATTCCTAGAGGAGATAATAACTTCAATGTTGTTGATCTGCTTGCACCCTGTTCTAAATTCAGTGGTTTCAATCTAGTATAACTTCTTCCAGGGATGGTGCATACTTGTCACAATTTGTCCAGAGCTGCTCTGATGTTTTTTCGACAAAAATTGTGCTCCAGTCCTGCTGGGGTGTATGCCATCCGCACGATAAAATCGCGCTCTCTCCCAGAAGAGATCCCAATTGTTAATGAAACCCAAGTTCTGGTTCCTACATAAGGATTCCAACCAGTTATTAAATGCAAATAATCTGCTATAGTATTCATTACCTCTTCTATATGTTGGGAGTGGTCCGGAGATTAAAATGCTTGTCCCAGGCAATGTGGAGCGGACAGCTTCCACCAGTTCATTAAAATCCTTTTTCAAAATTTCTGATTGTCGGAGTTTAATGTTATTCACACCAGCATGCAGAACAACTTTGTCCACTTTTCTGTCATGGTTTAGGACCGCTGGAATTTGAGCAGCTATATGAAGTACTTGAGCTCCAGGAAAGCAATGTTTTTGCACAGTAGTGTGATTTGTCCGAACTTCAAGATGTCTAATGATAGAGTCGCCAATAATAAGCGTTTTACCGGGTGAAGAAGGAGACGGTATAGTAGTAGTTGTGGCAATTGGAGATCTGAGTGGCTCAAATCGATTGCTGATAGTGAGATCAAACTTCGGAATCGTTGAGGTCAATGTCCTGGCTCTAAACTTGGATTTCCTGCGTTGGTATGGCCACGGTCCATTATACGACGGAGCAGGTGTAAAACAAATTTGAGCCGTTTTTATCCGAGGTGCATTTCTCTCATGAATGAACATCCCCCGTGTCGGTGTTGAAGGTGTAGATGCTGACGATGCTTCAAAGCGGTTTTCACTTGAAGTATCCATGACCCGGGAGTTTTCCAATATAGTTTTCCTCCAGTAGTCCCTGTATTTGTGATTCTAAGCCCGCAAGTTCATCCTCAATTGAGCATAACTCGAGGTCTCTTTGATCGTTTGAGCAAGACTCCGTTTCGCAATGCTGCCACGTCAGTGCTGTCGCCATGTTGTCGCCATGTATGCCTTGTAAAGCATTTATAAAGGAGATTTAAAGACTCAGTTATCTTCTAAACAGAAAAAGATTTATAAATGCTTTACAAGGAATAACTAGTCCTCACTTTAGATGAGCTCACAAATATAGTTAAAGGATAATTCCGGTATTCAGCACTTTGAGTCTATTTTCTAGTGTGTTTTGGATGAACTAGAGTGGTGGACTTAGAAATTTTGACAATGGGTCCTGTCTCAACTTTTTGACAATTTTAGAATCGACTGAGCGCTTCAGAGTGGCTGTCTATGGGCATGCACAAATATGTGCTTAAAACAACCCAACATTCGTTTTCAAAACTGTGACACTCACCGAGTGGTTAGTGGTGTTCGCTGATGTTCCAAAACAAGTAGTGTAGCGAAATACAGTTTCTGTAGTGTTTTATTTGGCATTTTGTAAAATCGCATTAATGTCTGTTGGAGGACTCAGTGCTCGTTGATATTACTGCGTTACCGGATACCGAAAGGGGTCTGTTTACATTTGGTTGTAGTTTTTTTCGCTCGGTTCTCCGTCTCTCAGAAGGCTAGCGTGAGCAGAGCAAAGTGGTTGTCGCCATCAAGTGGTCGGGAGTGTGCTAACGCTTTAGACTCAAATACCCAGCTCAAGTTTGTACGCGGTTGTGAGGTATCTGAAAATATAGTTCTACTACAGTAAATAACACGGATTGAAATCACACATTGCGGCGATATATTTGTTTTTAATCATCAACGAACACCACTAACCACTCGATGAGAGTCACAGTTTTGAAAACGAATGTTAAGGGTTGTTTTAAGCACATGTTTGTGCATGCCCATAGACAGCCACTCTGAAGCGCTCAGAGGCGATCCTAAAAGAGTCAAAAGGTCGAGACAGGACCCATCGTCAACATTTCTAAGTCCACCACTCTAGTTCATCCAAAACACAAAATAGACTCAAAGTGATAAATATCGGAATTATCCTTTAACTGGCCACTACTAAATGCTTTATAACTACCTGAATTCAGTCCATTTACTCACACTTTCTACGTGATCTTATGAATCACTGACAACTCTTAAATAACTGGTTTGTAAATAATGCAATACTTCATTTAGAAATGATAAATTGATCATTAATAAAGTATGAAAATACAATTATTAAACACATTATAGATATGCTTTTAAATCAACAATAAAGCATTTATAGCTGTATTTATACAAACAAATTGATTCCGTATTATTAATATATTTCGACATCCACACAGAATTGTCCATCCCATGCACAGATCTTAGAAATTACATGTTTGCCTGTCACAAGATGTCCTAAGCCATTAAATGTAATGTTTAATTTTCATCTTCTTTAATACAGACAAGAGAGAGTGTGAAACCACCAGCTGTCTGCCAGGTAAATAGTGAAGTTTTAGTGAAATACCATTAATAAACATATAATGATTATATGGTATGTACTGTATAACTACATTTTTTGTCTTTATGTTTTTTTGTTTGTTTGTTTTTGTCCCCAGCGTGCCAAAAAATACTTCTTGAACTGGAAGAAAGTGAGTTCTATTGGCAATTCATGTGTATTAGTGGTAAGTACATTTACAAAACAATTAACTTTAGTCTAAAAAATGTCAGTATAACTCTCCAAATTAAATATGGTAAACATTAAAGGCATAAATAACTTAACAAAAAATATTTTATATCTATCATCTATTCTCACGTTCAGACCTTTATGACTATGTGGAGCACAAAACGAGAACTTTGGAAGAATGTTCTGATCTGTTCTTTCCATCTAGTGAAATTTAACAGAGGCAACTCTTTTTTTAAACTGTAAAAGGAATAAAAATAACCATAAAATAGGTCCACATGACTCATGCACTGTTTTCCAGGTTGAAACGATACAATAGCTTTGTGTGAGAAAACCCCTTTCTTGATGATCTGTCTTGGTATTTCTCAATTCTTTAATATTATGCATTTCAGATTGAATGGGGTGTCTAGAGCTCTATCCCTTTGTTAGTTACAGATGTCTCTACTCAAACCAATACTTTCTCCATCTCTTTTGTCCTTTATTCCAACCCTTTTTCTCTTTTGTGAAATGATGTATATGAGACTTACTCTAGTACTAGTACTTTTTGTTTTGTTTAACCTTTCAAGAGTATAAGTAAAGGAGAATACACTCAGCTGATCATATAATGCACATTCTTTCTGCTTGGCCTTTGGAGCCCTAATAATGTATGGGTTATTTATGAAAACACTGGCTGAATGGACATTATTGCATGGCTACTTGATAGTGCAACTGACCAATAGCAGTTGAGTATTCCAGCTTGTGTGTTAATGTGGTGTGCAGGGCTTGACATTAACTTTTTGAGGCACTTGTCCTTCGGACAAGTAAATTTATGTTTCACTTGCCCATGCACAAAAGTCACTTGTCCGGGTAAAGATTTGTAATTTTATCTAGGGCTGCACGATTTGGGGAAAATGTCATATTGCGATTATTGAGGTCAATATTGTGATTGTGATATGCGATTGCGATAAAATAAACAAATGGTTTCATGAGTCAACTTGTTTGGTTCTAAAGCAAATGCACACACAGATTTGTGATCATTCTGAAATTAGCTATAACTAAATGATTGATAAGACCTATAATGATAAATAAGCCATTGATGTCTGGATAAAAATTATATACAGAAATTTAGTTAAAAAAGTTATCAAACGGTCTGTGCTGCATAAATTATATATAGACTAATCCTTATTAAAGCTACACAAGTTCTTTAGTCAAGAGCAGTGAGTAATTTTCTGTTCCCTTTGTTCTTTGATTAACTTTACTGACAGAACGCTTTATTGGCAGCTGGCCCTTTAAGACCAGCAACTTCTGTCAGAGTAGACCCGGCGCCAGACACAAATTCACGGACGGGCATTAATTTTTTTCAGGGGGGCACAAATGAAAACATACTGCATAATAACAGAATTGATTATGATACTATGCAATGATCGATAGAGCAAAATAATTATATAATAGACTACTGACGCTATAGGTTCGATCTTGCAGTCCGAAACATATAAAATAGGCTACGACCTCAAGTTGTGTCAATCACATTTACACACTGCCTCCGCAAATTTCGTCCGTCTTAATTCTTTTTTTAAAGTATTTTAAGAGGTGTTTTCAGGGCCACTGGAAGTAATTGTGATCAGTGGGTGCTGTGAATTATTATTTAAAAACATTTTTGGGCATGTTGTGTGGACTTCTGTCGCTAGGGGGGTTCGCAAGAAAATTTTGTACATTTTAAGTTTAAATGCATCAATCTGGTGCACATTGAGAGCTCAAAATTAAGAGCTTCAACCGGCTTCGACCCATGAACTGTGCACATTGAACAAAGAAAAAGCATGACTAGGGCTCAAACATCTTGTTAGTTATGATATAGTCTCAGTCTACATTACATTGTATTTTATTTTATATTAAGCTATAGCCTAATAGGAAAATGACAATACTTTTGTCCTAATTTCTTCACTTGTAAAAAATAAACCCTTGAGCTTTTATTTAGGAGAAAACACAAGATCACCATGCTGATCGTGTGAGCAAGAGCGCACTTTTCTTTAAATCACGCAGTACAAACAGAATGCCTAACTACTTAAAGTCTTGTGCTGTTTAGAAAAAAAAAAAAAAAACGAAATATAATACCGAAAACACTCGACATGTCAACAAAACATATAGGCTAAACATCTTACCAAACACATATCAACCTTTTTAAAAACCTCGAAAGCATAAACACTCGTTCAAAGTATGCAACGTATAGCCTATAGCCTACGTATTCAGGATACAAATGAGTAGGCTAACAGTAGGCTAGTCTACACAGAGCATAAAATATTCATTTCATTTTATTTTTCGTGTTCGCATTTATGAGGAAAAAACAATGTTACGGACGTGAGCGCTCTGAAAGCGGCACTCTTTAAAACTTTCACAGAGACATCAAACAGAAAGCACAACCTTTCTTTAAAGTGAATTTCGTTTTGTATTAATTGTATCTTAATTTTAATCCATTTTTCATCAACCAGTTGCCTGGATTTAATAAGTAAATATAGCAGACGATAATGACGAACTGGAGCCGCCGGTGCGTGAACTGGGGCTCCTCTCATGAACCGAAACTCAGTGTATAAGATAGCCTACTCGCCTCACAGACATGTCTACTTTTAAACAGAACAATTCAAAACGAAAGAAAACTGTATTCTTGCGCGCGGTCTGTGCGCGCATGATACTGGCACACGTCTTTCTGTGTCACATTCAGGATATTCACATGCAGCGCGAAAAATGTGTTCGTTTCAAAACGGTAAAATTAAATACATAACACATAACGAGTGGCACATAACGTGAAGTAACATGGCATTTTATTTTGTTTGAAATTTCCCATACAAAAATGTAATATATGGCCATATATGTACTTATATTTTAAATAGTATGACATATATCTATACATATATTTGACTTATCTGAGAACACAATATATGCCTGCAACATATATGAACATTTATGTGTCCAAACATGTGAAGAAAATATTTGAGTTCATCCATATATGATACCATATATCTGCATATATTACAGTATAGTATTGGTTTCTCACATATATGGACAACATTAAGTATAAATATGTGACATACATATTTGTTTTACACATATTTAATAAATGTATGTAAACATACATGGAGTGATACTGATGCATTTTTAAAGCTGTGGCATATGGTTATGGTACTTTGTGGATTTTGTCAAAAATGACAAAGAAAAACTGCATTATTGTATTAAAAATACTATATTTGGTATATACAGACACAGCATCTCCAACTATATAGAAATTTAATTACAAGGTATTCAAATACACTCTCAGAAAAAAAAATGTACACAGTACAAATAATGTTCCTCAAAGAACAGTTTTGTACCTTTTCAATAATAGTACCTTTAATGGTACAAAAACATCTGACTGTCTGTTAGGAAATGAAGGTAGGCTACTTTTCTTCTCACATCACAGTGATGGCCAAATTACTGTTTCATTCATGATTGGTTGATGTGTTGAGTATTTGGCATAGCAACAAGACGCTGATTGGCTGAAATCGCTTCAGCTACCGAATTTCCGAACTGACAACGGGAAGCAGACGTTACACGACTGCAGCGCGGTCGAGTTTATTTTAAAGATCAAACTTATCAAACTTGTAGAATACGACATTTAAAGGTGAGTTCTGACCGTTTATGTTTATATTTAGTTCACAAGTCGAAAATAAAAAGGTTTCAGTCACTTATTTAGCGAGTTAAATTAGCTTTGCACCAAATGATTTTTAGCCATTTGATATGTATAAAGTTAACGTTACACTTTTTTATATTTTAAATATAATTATTGACTAGTATAAGTCATCGCGTGTACATTATGACGTTTTTTCTCCATTATCCACTATAAATGTTAACTTTGCTATTCACCTTATTTTCCACGACAACAAGGGTGACGCCATTACGTTCGTTTTGTCATCTTACTTCCGGCTGAGAGGGACTTCAACTTCCGGCTGAAGGACATACGCTAGTTTCTAGACGTAATTCTATAGTTGTAACGGTAAAATATATAATGTATTATATGCTCAGTTAGGCGCTGCCATAACAATTGAATTAAGAGGATAGAAGAAGAAAAAACGGTGTTACGAACACAATGTAAAGCGATCGGAATGTTGTGGTGTACTTTACGATTTACACCCACACCACCTAAAGATGAGGAGCACCCGAGGCCATGGCGGAAGGCGCTAAACTTGAAGTGCCCACCCAAGCACTCTTATGTGTGTTCGTTTGTACCATTTTATGGACGGGAAGCCGACTGAAGAACACCCTTACCCCGAGTAAAGGCTCGGCTACGATGTTCTGGTAAAGATCATCGCCAGGTGCTGAACAGGTCGTCAGATTCAGGTAAGCTAACTTGCATAACTGTTGTTACCTAACTTGCCTATCTATGTGCTTGCTTGTTAGCCTAACGTTAGATTCGTGAAGTCCGTTCTATGAATACATTTAAGATTAGTAACGAGCCGTTAACAAAATACAACGAATCTTGCATGATTGATTACCATTGGCCACCTATATATGTCATATTGCTTATATTTCGTTTACTTTGTGATATGGACCTAATAAAATAAATAAATAAATGGGTCTGAAATAAAGAATGAATGAATGAATATTCACGATAGTACAATATATTATGGTACATTACAGTCTTACAATAGCTCACATTCTTCCTGTAAGGAGGCCAGCTAGCTACATCTCTCATTCAAATATTGATATTGACCTACGTAGAGATTGTGTGTATACTGTCTCGTTTTTAATGCATCTCTCTTTTTCACACTGTTCTAAGTATGAATGCCATCATAAATTAATTCTCACAATCTATTTTAAGTAACTGTTACTAATGTAAAAATGTTTATGGTTATTATTATTTCCTTAGATCATCGATGAGCGTCAGTGTTGCAGTGGACAACTGTGAGGAGGATCACAGCCACATGCCCCAGACCTGTGATGCAGAAACACAATGGGACATAACTCTGCTGAGAAACGACCACCTTTGTCAGCTCTACACAGGGTCGACATGCATTCCATTCAGTAGCCGAGCACCTTACCAGTTCATACACCGACAGCTTTCACGAGCACCTTACCAGTTCATACACCGACAGCTTTCACGAGCACCTTACCAGTTCATACACCGACAGCTTTCACGAGCACCTTACCAGTTCATACACCGACAGCTTTCACGAGCACCTTACCAGTTCATACACCGACAGCTTTCACGAGCACCTTACCAGTTCATACACCGACAGCTTTCACGAGCACCTTACCAGTTCATACACCGACAGCTTTCACGAGCACCTTACCAGTTCATACACCGACAGCTTTCACGAGCACCTTACCAGTTCATACACCGACAGCTTTCACGACCACCTTACCAGTTCATACATCGACAGCTTTCACGAGCACCTTACCAGTTCATACACCGACAGCTTTCACGAGCACCTTACCAGTTCATACACCGACAGCTTTCACGAGCACCTTACCAGTTCATACATCGACAGCTTTCACGAGCACCTTACCAGTTCATACACCGACAGCTTTCACGAGCACCTTACCAGTTCATACATCGACAGCTTTCACGAGCACCTTACCAGTTCATACACCGACAGCTTTCACGAGCACCTTACCAGTTCATACACCGACAGCTTTCACGAGCACCTTACCAGTTCATACATCGACAGCTTTCACAAGCACCTTACCAGTTCATACACCGACAGCTTTCACGAGCACCTTACCAGTTCATACATCGACAGCTTTCACAAGCACCTTACCAGTTCATACACCGACAGCTTTCACGAGCACCTTACCAGTTCATACATCGACAGCTTTCACAAGCACCTTACCAGTTCATACACCGACAGCTTTCACGAGCACCTTACCAGTTCATACATCGACAGCTTTCACAAGCACCTTACCAGTTCATACACCGACAGCTTTCACGAGCACCTTACCAGTTCATACACCGACAGCTTTCATGAGCACCTTACCAGTTCATACACGACAGCTTTCACGAGCACCTTACCAGTTCATACACCGCCAGCTTTCACGAGCACCTTACCAGTTCATACACCGCCAGCTTTCACGAGCACCTTACCAGTTCATACACCGACAGCTTTCACAAGCACCTTACCAGTTCATACACCGACAGCTTTCACGAGCGCCTTACCAGTTCATACACCGACAGCTTTCACGAGCACCTTACCAGTTCATACACGACAGCTTTCACGAGCACCTTACCAGTTCATAACATCGACAGCTTTCACGAGCACCTTACCAGTTCATACATCGACAGCTTTCACGAGCACCTTACCAGTTCATACACCAACAGCTTTCATGAGCACCTTACCAGTTCATACACAACAGCTTTCAGCTGACACCTTAGTTTACCCTATGAAGCTGATGAGCTGCGTCTTAATTCATCAGGTTCGCTTAAGGTTTGGTGTTTCTCAGTCCATTGTAAGCAAGGTGATTTCGCGTTGGCTTGACATCATGGAGGAGAAGTGTTTCAGAGAGCAATTTCCAAACACAACATGTATGGCTGCACAATTAGCAAAATATCGCAAATGTATCGCAATATACATAACTTTTTTAGCTTTAATAAGAATCATGTGTATATATATATTTATTATATATTATATATATATATATATATATATATATATATATATATATATATTTATATATATATATAATTCATACAGTGAAAACTAAGCAGTGTTTTATTTTTACATTTGATTATTCAGTTTCTGTTGTTAAATAGACCTAATGTAGGATAACCTGAACCCCTTAACCCCGTGGTTTACACTGATGTTAAAATAACACTTCTTATGCTACAGTAAAACACTGCTGTTCACTTTCACAAGTTGAAGGGATGTTTTCTTGTCACAAAAAAAATTGAAACACATATGTAGGTTATATAAGTTTAAATCTAAATTAAGTTAATTTTATAAATTAAGCACAATCGTATCGCATATTGAATATCGCATTGTTTAATGAGTAATCAAATTTTTTCTTCAATATCATGCACTTAATAACTTCGTCCAGGCGATGAAGTAATGGCAGACAGAGGCTTCACCATTACCGATCTCCTCTATGAAAGGAAGGTGAAACTTGTCCTTCCTGTAAACTTTTACAATGTGCCCAGATGTTACCTGTTATGAAGTTATTTTTATAAACCTTTACAATGTGCCCAGATGTTACCTGTTATGAAGTTATTTTTATAAACCTTTACAATGTGACCAGATTTTACCTGTTATGAAGTTATTTTTATAAACCTTTACAATGTGACCAGATTTTACCTGTCAGTCATTTATTATTAAACCATATGTGAGCTCTGTAGATTCCCTTTAAAACTTAAATGAATTAAGTCTTCTAGTTAGAAGGAATAAGTCACGTCAAGTTTGCAAATGAATACCATCATGGTTTATTACTTAAGACATTTAAATGGTGAAATGTATCTACATGAAGGTCAGTAGAAGGTGTCTCTAGCTTCCTGAAAACATCAAACACTTACAACTTATTTAATCATTTATATTTAACCAATTATCATCTCCTATCCTTAACTAAATATTCTCATTCCTTCTTATTTACACATCATTTGTTATTGCTGCTCCATCAACTCCTAACAGGACGAAGTAGTTAAATATGTCCACATATGTTAACTGTTACCTCTGGCCACGTTAACAATGACGATGGATGAGACCATGTGAGACCAACTGATCGTCCTACGACGTTTTCTCCGTGCTCCCAGTTTAAAATATTTATGGTATTAACGTTATTTGACATTTTGCTAAAGTTTTGGCTAACTAAAAAACAATCTTCTAACAACTGAAATAGCTACCGGATGTGCCGTGCCAGTTTAGCGGAAGTCGGATGACAAAATGCGGAAGCGCGAAGTATTAAAAGTGGGCGGGGCGGAATAAGGTGAATAGGCCTTTATCACAGTCTGCGTGTCGTCACATCCTGCTCCGATTAGTAGCGTAAAGGAATTTCCGCCTGCATTATAGTTAATGGACGGACGGGAGTTTTGAGAAGAAAATTATACTAATTTAGTTTCACTTTACAATAAACGTCAGTATTTAAAACAGTTTATTTAGACTTACATGATACCCTACTATGTATGTCACCTTTCATTCTAATGAGTAATAATATCACATAGACGCGTTTGTCAGCGGTGCCGATGATTAACGTTAATAAGCAGCGCGCAGCTCAAGTTACTGCCTCAAAATGGCAAAGCAATGTGTAAAATGGCAATGTATTTTTGTTTTTATATTTACATATTATACATGTGCAACATCTGGAGCAAAACAGTTATTCTAAATCAATAATATAATAAATTGGCATTACTACACTAGCTTTAACATAAAATTAAAACATACATTTGAACATTTTATAAGTTTAAAAATTACAATTAAAATGTATTCCAGAAATTAGATGTTTAACATGTTCAAGCAAATATTATAGCAAAATGATAATTTAAGTTATTTTTCCTAGTTGCATTTACACTCAAAGTTAAGGCACTTTATGCAATGATTGACAGGGCGGGGCTTTGATGGGCTCGGAATCCTTTTTTTTAAATCCACATTGAATTTTGCTACGTTAATTGCGGGTATTGCAAAAATGCAGTCGTAAGTGTCTTAACTGTGAGTGTGAGTGCGGTTAAGAAAAATAGCATTTAAAATTATAATTTTGCTACAATTTTAGCTTGAACATGTTAAAGTAACACCAGGTTAAATTTTACTTTTGCTCTCGGGGTCCCCCCCTACAGTTGGGAAACAGTATTGTCCTCTACTTACTGTCGTAAACCGTCATGAATGTAGCACATGCATTTGTTGACAACCATGATAGCCATGAACACTGTAGGAGGAGGTCACATGCAGCTGTTCTGCTAGCTTGCGTCGCGTGTGAAATGTCTTCATCCCAGGTACAGTGGCATATATTTCAGCATGTCATATGAATATAATTTCATGGGTTTTATTTATTTTTTTCTAATGACAAATGATCGCAATGCTCACGTTTACAAGCCAGCGTCATTATAGTAGCCTAGTCTAGCCTATTGGTTACCGTTTCACTGAATCTATACTTCAATGCAATGTTTGAGTGATAGATAATAACCATATATCGTCAATATTATAATATCATGCTATATTATTATATCAATAATGCGTAGGCTACTCTAGCACACACACGCAAGGTCTCTCGCGCTCTCCCTCTCCCTCTCTGTCGTCGTGCGCGCGTGTAATTAATGCGTACTCTAGCACACACACGTAAGGTCGCTCGCTCTCTCTCTCCCTTTCTGTCCTGCGCGTATTCAATTTAATAAGTCGGGACACTAAAATTAGAGTTGAAATACGGGACTGTCCCGGGAAAAACGGGACGTCTGGTCAGGTCACCCTAGCTAGTATGCAAGCAATATACTTACTAGTACAAAAGCATTACAGCCAAGTCCGCATCGGTCGGGCACCCCTCCTCCTCCTTCAGCTCACGCCAGCGAGAAAACTGTGGCCCAATGTTGATCCTTGTTCTGCCTTTAACGTGATCACTTTCTCTTTTTGCTTTGCTCCGATAAAACCTTTGCTTTCTTGTTTTTCTGTGCTGCTTCAGCCATGACTATAACATTTGGCTCGCACGTCCGATTTTAAGGAAGTGGGGGTGGTGGAGGAAGTGACGTATATGCCGTAAAGCAGTCAAATTTTGTAGTTCTCTTTGTTCGCCGGTTACTACCCGAAACCCGAAGTTTAAAAGTACGATTAAAAACGCTACAGACCCCGTCAGGCTATGGCAGACGTGTCATTCAATCTATTGTAAGTTGATGCACCATCACAAGAGACTTGGAAATATATTATGAAGGTTAAAAAGTTACCCGGTGCTGCTTTAAAGGGCAAAATTGTTCACCCAAAAATTTTAATTCTTTCATTAATTACTCAGCCTCATGTCGTTTCAAACCCGTAAGACTTTCGTTCATCTTTGGAACACAAATGAAGATCTTAATAATGAAATCTGAGAGCTTTCTGACCCCCATAGACAGCTAAGCAACTACCACTTTGACGCTTTAAAAAGTTCATAAAGTGATCGTAAAACTAATCCATATGGTTTAGTCAAAATTTTGTGAAGACATGATCACTTCCTTTATGTTGAACAGGTTGAATTTAGGCTTTTATTCACATATAAGTATTCATCATTTCACACATCAGAAACGGTAAACGGAAGCTCAAACATGTTCGTTTGACATGCGAGAACAAATGAGGTTCACTCTCGTGTGTTGCGCAGCACGTTTGAGAAAGAGGTTTGTTCTCACGTGTCAAGCATGTTCGGTTGAGCTTCTGTTCATGTTCGCTAATCAATGTTTAAATGTGAAGAAAAGACTAAATTAAATCTGTTCATCATATAAAGCAATCATGTCTCTTCCGAAAATTTCAACTAAACTGCTCAATTCAAATGGATTGGTCTTACTATCTCTTTTTGAACTTTTTGAAGCATCAAAGTTTTAGTTGCTTTGACTGTCAGTGGAGGGACAGAAAGCTCTCGATTTCATTAAAAAGATCTTCATTTGTGTTCTGAAGATGAAAGAAAGTCTTACAGGTTTGGAAAGACATGAGGGTGAATAATTAATGAAAGAGTTTTCATTTTTGGGTGAATTATCTCTAATCATTTTTGTAATACATTTTAATTTTAATTGTGCAACTTGTACAAATTTTAAATGTATATGTTTAAATTATATGTTAAACAAGTGTAAGAAATGGCTAATTTAATTTATAGTATTGAATTTGAATTGTCTGTCATGATTCTGCCATCTAGTTCTTGTTGTTCTTTAATTCTTGAGGCAGGATCATGACAGAACCATTTTTTTGTGTGCAAGCACGTGGCCTTTGGTTTGGGCCATGTGCTTGTGTTGTCTCGTCCTCTGGCCCCGCCCCCTTGTTATCCTCGTTTTGTCATTATTGCTTTACCTGTGTCACCTGGTGTTATCATTAGTCTCTTTATTTAATCCCCTTGTGTTTGCTGTCTTGTGCCGGTTCATTGTGATTCTCAGTGTGTGTATCCTCTTGTGAGTATCTAGTGAAGAACTCCTGATCTTGTTGCTGTTATTTGTCTAGTTACCTGTTAAGTCTTAGTCTAGTGTTGTTAGTCTTTGTTTTTGCCCTTCAGTTTTGTTTTACCCCATTGTGGGTTTTGTTTTCCCTTTTTGTCAAATAAACCTTGTGTGTTTTCCCAAACTGTCTGCAATTGGGTTCGTCCTTACAAAACCCTCACAGAATGAACCGGCCAGAAAGGAACCCAGCAGACAGTTCGTCTTACCCTGCCAGACGACAACCTGATTCCCTTGAGCAGTGGTGGCTGACGACTGCCAGTGACATGAGGAGCGGCAAGGCACCGTTTTCTCCCCAGGGAGAGAGATCTCTGGGTGAGTACACCCAGGCTGTGGAAGAGAGGAGGAGGTTCCTGCCAGAAATCCTCCTCAACTCGTACTACATCGCGGGTCTCAATGGCCCTCCTCCTTTGTCGGAACGGGAGGGGCTGATCCGTCGTCCGTTTCGGGAGGTGGCGGACCGCTTGTGTCGGGAGGAGCTGCAGGACTCCTCCACGAGGTCTTCACCTTCTGCTCGGCTGCCGGTTATCCCTGAGGGACGCTGGATAGGCGTAGCGACATTTGGGAGCCCGGTTGTCTCTTCCACGACTCCTAAAACTCCATCCACCTCCTTCGGCCTTCGAGGAAAACGAGGGAGGCGGACCTCATGGGAGTCCCCGTCAGAGGCATCAGCTACGGAGTCAACCCAGCCTGAGAGAACTGCTCCTCTTCCGCCTGTCACAGATCCTGCAGTGGTTCACAAACCGAGCACAAATCCACTTATGGCCTCTGCTTCCCGCTCCAGGAGAAAGAGGAGAAAGAAGGGCCCTTCCCGTTCCCCGTCTCTTCCTTCCCTTGAGCCCGCGATGGTCCCTGAACCTGCTGCTGAGGGCGCTGCTTCAGTCAGCGTTGCCTCCGACCCAGTCTCTGCCAGCGCGGTTCCCGAGCCTGTTTCTGACAGCATCGTGCCTGGATCTGTTTCCGTCAGCTCGGTTCCAGAGTCTACTGCGGACGCCACTGACTCAGACTCGGATATGGGGAGCGCCACTTCTGAGTCCGGTCTAGTCCGCACTGTATCTGGCCCAGTTACTGAGAACTCTGACCCCTTTCCTGCACCACAGCCAGCCGCAGTGTTGCCCACCTCCGTTCCCCAGTCGCCTACTTCTCCCTCTGTTTTTTGTCCTGTACCGTCATCTGCCCGTTCCAGTCTGGTTTCCCCAAGGTTTCCCCACGTGTCTCTGTCCAAACATGCCCGAATTCCTCGCCCTCAGTCCGCTCCTCGTAAACCCAAGTCTCCAACCCCACCTGTCCACCCTGGATCACCCGCTATGGACTTTGTTGTCCCTCCACCACCCCTTCCTTGTTTGTTATTTTTATTGATGCACCCCAACCCTGTTGTTATGTATTCTTGTATGCCGTTGTTGTTATTTGTCATGTTTTTTTGGTTTGTGTCTATGTCTCAGTCTGTCATGTCCCGTGTTTGACGTTCCCTTGAGGAGCGTCTGGAAGCCGCTCCTTAAGGGAGGCGTTCTGTCATGATTCTGCCATCTAGTTCTTGTTGTTCTTTAATTCTTGAGGCAGGATCATGACAGAACCATTTTTTTGTGTGCAAGCACGTGGCCTTTGGTTTGGGCCATGTGCTTGTGTTGTCTCGTCCTCTGGCCCCGCCCCCTTGTTATCCTCGTTTTGTCATTATTGCTTTACCTGTGTCACCTGGTGTTATCATTAGTCTCTTTATTTAATCCCCTTGTGTTTGCTGTCTTGTGCCGTTCATTGTGATTCTCAGTGTGTGTATCCTCTTGTGAGTATCTAGTGAAGAACTCCTGATCTTGTTGCTGTTATTTGTCTAGTTACCTGTTAAGTCTTAGTCTAGTGTTGTTAGTCTTTGTTTTTGCCCTTCAGTCTTGTTTTACCCCATTGTGGGTTTTGTTTTCCCTTTTTGTCAAATAAACCTTGTGTGTTTTCCCAAACTGTCTGCAATTGGGTTCGTCCTTACAAAACCCTCACATTGTCACCCAAACATTGCACATATGGTATGGAAAATGTCAATTTAAATAAGAAATAAATTGCCATTTTATATATTACATAGCTTTTTACCATATTACATTTCTGTATGCTACCATACTAAAAAGATCGTAAAATAATTTGAATCAAACTGTTTAGCCCAAATTTAGGGTCAGAGCAGTAGTTGCTTAGCTGTCAATGGAAGGACAGAAAACTTTCCCATTTCATTAAAAGATCTTCATTTGTGTTCCAAAGATAAACTTAAGTCTTACAGGTTTGAAACTACATGAAGGTGAATAATTAATGACAGAATTTCCATTTTTGGGTGAACTAACCCTTTATTTACTAAAAATATTGTACATGGGGCTTGTTTGTCTTATTTTTTTTAGTGAACATCTTGTCTTTCACCATACAGTAGCCCTAGCTCTACTCTGCACATTCAAGAGTGCATGATAAATCCTGTTCACAATGGCCGTTCTGAAATTATTCTAAAGTTAAAGCAATATTTTTGTGTAAACACAATTTCTCAAATGTGGGAGCAAGCTTATATTATAGAAGTGCAAAGTATGGAGAGGAAAACTGTAAAATAGGGCTGCAGCTAACATTTTACTCTTCTGGGTATTTTAAATGAAGCTTTAAGTGAATCATTTAAAACAGCTTTTTTTGTGGAAAATGTAAAAATGCAGAAAGTTTTTTTTTTGTTGGTAAAACTGTTGTTTTCTTATCTGCATTTCAGTTCTTCCAGAAATGGGTCGAATGCATGCTGTGGTTGATTAAATCTGTTTCCAGGATTCCTTAAAGGTATAGTTCAGCTAAAATGTTTTATTCTGTCATTAATTATGCACCTTCATGTCGTTCCAAACCCGTAAGACCATCGTTTATCTTCAGAACACAAATAAAGATATTTTTGATAAACTCCAAGAGCTTTCTGTTCCTCCACTTGTAGCCTGCACAACTAATACATCCAAGCCCCAGAAAGGTAGTAAAGACACCAGTAAAGTAATCCATGTGACTCCAGTGGTTTAACCTCAATTTTATGAAGCGATGCAAGTGCTTTGTTTTGCGATAATTAAAAAAAACATAATTTACCTCTATATTTACAAAATTATATTATCTAAAGCACATTCACGGAACAACACCCGGTCCTGAGTCAACACAATACGCATGTGTCGTAGTGCTCTCCCTAATGGATTGCATTGCTACTGGTTAGTAATTTTGTAAATAAAGTGGTAAGTTTGTGGTGGGTTTTTTTGTGCAAAAAACAAAGCACCTGCATCGCTTCATAAAATGGTTTAAAGCACTGCAGTCACATGGATTACTTCAATGATGTCTTTCCTATCGTTCTGGGCCTTGAATGTGTTAGTTGCATTGCTCCCAATGAAGGCACAGAAAGCTCAGAATTTCATTAAAAATATCTTCATTTGTGTTCCGAAGATGAACAAAGGTCTTATAGGTGTGAAATGACATAAGGGTGAGTAATTAACTAAATAATTTTAATTTTTGGGTGAACTAACCCTTTAAGCAAAATTGTCCAATGTGTTGAGGTTGGCTAAGCTGAAACCTGTTATAGAAGCACAGTACATGGATGCCAAACGAGATGTTGCAGGATATGTAGTTCACCCAAACAATGAAACAGTTGATGGGCCCCATTGACTTCCATAGTTTGAATAAAATAGAAAATAGCAACAAATTCTATGGAAGTCAATGGGGCCCATCAACGGTTTCATTTTCAAAGAACTCAAACAGGTTTAGAACAACTTGAGGGCGAGTAAATGGCAGAATTTTCAGTTCTAGGTGAACTATCCCTTTAAGTCTAGAGGCCAAATTTTAGCTTGTCATGGGAGTTTAAATATAATCAATTTACTTCTGTCTTTTCTAATACTGATTCTTCATTTTGTTCAGGAAGAACCAGCTACATCACAATCCACTGTGCAGATTTTGGGACCGTCTTGACTGGATGTGTCTTCAGTGAGAGGAGAATCTTTAGCAGTGTATTAAATTGTGTATTTATGGAGGGTTATTAGCAGTTGGGGTGGAGGATGGCATTTAGTTAAATAAATGCAGAGGTATTGTGTGAAAAGTGAAAAACAAAACAAAATTCTAGCTTTGTTGTAGATGAGAAAATATATTTGATGTACTGTAACATTTTATTGTAATTGCACTTTTAATTCTTTCAAATCTTTTTCAAGTGATATTCTGTTAATTTTGCGAAGTCTTTATTGTATTGTAAAGTCTTTGATGTATTTACACAAAGAAATACTTTACTGTAAGTTGGAAAGAAAGTATTCAAACGTTCATATGTATTTGCAGAACTGATTAAATTGATGCCTTTTGGATTCAGTTGTTGAATGTGCGTTATTCGATAGGAAAATAGCCTTAGTTTTCGAAGGAACAAATTTGACACAGTTAAGGTACAAAGGTGGTACCTTAAAGGATCAAATTTGTACCTTTGATAAAAGTACAACATTGTACAAAGAAACAAAAGGTACATTTTGGTTGTACACAAAAAGGTACACAGAGCCAGTGACAAGGATTTGTACCTTTGGTACAAAATTGTACCTTTTTTCTGAGAGTGTATATGATATAAAACAGTACATTATATTTGTATCCCTAATATAAGTGAAAGTATGTACTATGGAAATAAGTACATATATGCATGTATACATATATGTATCCCTAATATAAGTGAAAGTATGTACTATGGAAATAAGTACATATATGCATGTATACATATATGCGTCTTACATATATTTAACATTTATGTGCATATACGGGAAAATATATGGCACTTACATGAAAACGGCCATTTTTGCTATATTTTGAAATATATGTTTCATATATGTCTATGTATTTTACATATATGAATTTTACATATATTCTCATATGGGCACTGACATTATATATGTAATTTACATATATTTACATATATTACATTTCTGTATTTGTCCAGTGGGACAACTAATTTTCTCTTCCACTTGTCCTACAAAAAATCCACTTGTCCCGGACAAGCGGACAAGCCTTAATGTCGAGCCCTGGTGTGTATTCTTCTCATTTTAGCTCCTGCGTCCATTTGGGCTGAAGATCGAGACAGAACCGAACCAAAGCTGAACTGTAACCTACTGGCCATATGACAGACTTCATACTGACAACTACTGGCATGGATTCGGCTGGCACATCTTTTTCAACAAAAACTTTCACCTAGAATTTAAAGTGTGGAGGAGACTCCATGTCTTCATCTCTTGTGAGTGGATATCTTTTAAAACATTCTTAAAAGAACTGCTAATTTCTTCTGAATTTATAGTATTTATTGTTCTTGTCAAGTAATATTGTTGTAATCCTGTTAATGTATGTACAGTATAAATTGCAAACATGCTTGTGTTGGACACCTGTTCACAGGTTAGACATTTTAGAGGAGGTAGATGCTGTGTATTTAAAGGTGCTCCAAGTCATGTTTATTTGTACAATATGTTATTTTTGTATATAAATCATTATTACAGTGGAACAAATTGCTATTTTTTTTATTTGTAAATTAGCTACTGAATTTAACCATTGCACAGCACCACTTTATTACCAATAATTTTGTATTACTTTGTAGTCAAATTATTGTTTTTGTCACATGTGAGAACAAATGCAAGTTTATATTTTCTTTAAAATGGTCATTTTTGTAATAAAGTCTGTATCATATAATGATAACTTCTTTCTTTCTGTTGTTATTTTGTAGATGTTTGTTGTAATTAAATGGCTTAAATGTAATTCAAGATCATTTAGTAAAACTGCAGTTTTACTATAGTATTACTACAATATAACTGTAGTAAAACCATGGTATTAAAACCATGGTTTTTAAAAATACCAATTACTACAGTCATGGTTACTATGGTTTTACTGTAGTATTACTACAATATAACTGTAGTAAAACCATGGTATCAAAACCATGGTTTCTAAAAACCATGGTTCGCACCAAAATACTGCGGTTACTACAGTCATAGTTAACTACAGTTTTACTGTAGTAAAACCATGGTTAATTTTCGTAAGGGCTATAAAGCCCTAAATGGTTTAGCTCCTTTGTATTTAATGGATCTTCTATCACCCTACAATCCTCACGTTCTTTAAGATCACAAAATTTGAGGCTTCTGGTCATTCCTAGAATGTCAAAGTCCACTAAAGGAGGGAGGGCGTTCTCACATTTATCTCCTAAACTCTGGAATAGCCTTCCTGATATTGTTCGAGACTCAGACTCGCTGTCCCAGTTTAAAACTAGATTAAAGACGCATCTCTTTAGCCAAGCATTCACATAATGCTTACCTTACTGCTGAATCAGATCGAATGCATTAATTTTATGAACAGCAGCTATGCTAATTATGTCCCATCTGCTTTTCTGCTGGCAAATGGCATTCGTCAGCTCCAGTTTGTATCCAGCCTCTCACGGAGACTTCAGATGCCCCAACACCTGTGATGAGACGACTAAACGCCTGTGGAGAGACGACTCGACGCCTGTGAAGAGACGACTCAACGCCGGCAATATGTTATGCCCTAAATTAATACATGATTAACTAACTGTATTTTTCTATGTACATTTCTGAAACGCACTCTCTGTAAAGCTGCTTTGAGACAATGTGTATTGTGAAAAGAGCTATACAAATAAATGTGAATTGAATTGAATAGAATTATAGTGTGTTCAAATATTCCTTCTTACCTACTATAGGAGAAAACAGTGCGTGAAAGGAGTAGTATGTTCGAAACATCAGTATTCATACAAGAGTAGGCGAGAAGTTCCCGGATGACATACTGCTTCCACCCAGACTCTCGAGTGCTCATCCGATGGATACTTTTCTATCCCAGGAGGCCACGGGACAGGATACGTCATTACCAACATCACGGAGATCAGCGATGCGGGAGTTTTCAAATGTGAGTAAACACGGTTCCTTGTGTTAAAATCTCATGTGCTGAACTACTGTAGAGTCAACTGTTAAATTGTTGAAGGTGTAAGACTTTAGTATAGTTTGGATATTGCTATAAAAAACACGTTTTATTATGTATAGCTATCAGGGGAGCTCCAGTAAGCACACATTTAAGTATTTAAAGTGGATTTACATAAACCATCAGTGTTGGGAGTAACGCGTTGCAAAAGTAATATATTGCAGTAACGTATTGCTTTTTGCTGTAACCCAGTAGTGTAAGGCATTAATAATCAATTTTCAGTAATAATTTACTTGGTACATGTTCAGTAACGCTTGGATTACAACACACTTTTAGCCCAAAATTTAATTGTTAAAAAAAAACAAAAAGGGGGAAAAAAACAGCAAGACTGCGAGACATTAACAAATGAAAAATGTAAGTAAGTTATTACCTGTTCGTGGTCAGTCAATAGCCGTGTGTGGTGTCCAAGTTTATAAATAAAGACTAAAGGACAGCTTCTGATATATTTGTATAGCGATATATTTATTTCATTCATCTCCCTCTTGCTGGTGTACCTTTGTATTGTGTGACACAGTCCGGTGAGGGCGGTTTTCGGGCGGGTTTTACAGATGTGTCGCGAGGCATGTTTCGGTCTCTGTGCTCGCGCTGGCCAGTGGAAAAGCAGCTAATGATGGCAGAAGAAGACTGTACATTTGATAGATGGACGCATGCACATTACTTCGAGTTTGGCCTAAGGGTCTCTATTTGTTCTGTTTTGCCTATATGCTAATTTCTATGGACTAAAATGACTGAGGCTGAGGGTTGGTCCTCCAATTGCACTTTATACTTCACGAGAAAGCAGAAACTATGTTCATAATGCGCACTTTGTGCATGACAGTTTTGTGTTGTGAACCTCTTGAATTCAAAGAGAATAAAATAATGGCAACAGTAAGAAAAGAACAAATGTGCATCTTGTCATGGCATTAGAGTTTACATACAGTTCTGTTGTGTCTACTATGTATAGACTCAAGCTATTGCCAGATAATCACTTAACCTCTACCATACTTTTAAAGGATACCTATTATGGCATTTAAAATGTTCCTAATATTGTTCTGGGAGTACCTAATGTGGCAAAGCGCGCGAGGGGGAAGCTCTATTATATATGGAGTTGGGCGAGCGAGAAGTTGTGCTCACGCTCTCAAACTTGTGTTGGTATTATTTCCGACTACGCCACCTGAGGAATTTCACCCCAAGAATTTAACAACCTCTAACTGAAAGGCACACGCAGATCCTAATCATGGATGGATTCAGAGACATAGGTGATCGTACAAAAAGTTTATTAATAATTAAAAGACACAAGTATAAAAGGTGTTGACCAGCAATTACTCTCATCAATTTGTTAAATCCTAATTTTGGCAGCAGAGGAACCTGGGCTTACCAACAGGGGCAGTCTCAAGATATCACCCTTATAAAAATCACTCTATTCACGGTGCACACACACTAGCACACACTCAGCAACTCCGGTCACGACACACAGTGAGGATGCCACCACCAAAAGGTCACTCGTCTGCCCCCCCGGGTGCCCAGGTCCTGCCAACAAACAAAGAGACAGTCAGAGAGAGCATTGATATGCAAAGAAAACAAAAATACAATTACATAAATAAAATACAATTCCAAGGAGGAGCCAACCACTTGGTCCCAACCCAGTCGTCGCAAAATCAAAAACCCAAAGAAAATAAATCATTAAACAAAATGATCAGAAAATCGACAGCATAGCTCAACCAAATAATATTCTGATGAAAACAATACATACATTCACTTAATTAAATTAAGAACAAAAGTACACATTCAAAACTTGCTTAAACATTAAAATCAATTAAAGAAACAAACAAAAAGCAAAGGAAACTCCGGGCATATCACTGAATCACGGAGCTTAAGCACTGAGAATTCACTTTAAGTCAACATGAGAGTTCGTAGAAAGCGCATTAGTCCCGTGCTCGACGCGGGATGATCAGTGGAAACAGAACAGCAGTCAGATGAAGCACGAAGCAACCAGCACTCTAGGATGAAGCACCGGCGTTGAAGCAATCAGCACCTTATGAGGAGCACAGAGCATCTAATACTCATCGGGACGCCACTATAACCTTCGCGAGTGCCTACAAACAAAACAGAAAGTGTTACCCCGCGATTCATTCACCCTTGGCTTCATGCTCAAGCAATATACTCACAGCAACACATGCTGTCCTAGGATCACTATCCCAAACTTTGTGATGAATGGAGGCAATTGTCCCCAAGCAGGACACGCAGATAGATCTTACACTACCTGAAGCATACAGATTAGTCAAATACCCACTTAAAATAATGCAAAGCGCCGTTGCACACAAACGCTTCTCTTACCTGTCTCAATTGTCCACACGCAACTCTGCACTCCAGCAGAGAAAGCAGCGGGGCGCGCAGATGACATCACGGCCCCGGAAAAATGTCGCACATCAATGAACTGGTAGCCCGTGCTCTTATACGCAACAAGTGCCAGGCCATTGGTCAAATCTCAAACAGGTGGGAGGGGTGCTAATCCATCCTGCCACACTAACAACAGTTTTACATGCATGCAATGACAAAAAACACTTTTGTTGTCTTATAATATGCATTTATTTTTACCTGATTTGCTCACCGACTCCCTAATGATTCGTTTGACTACTCATTTTTCAAACCCCTCCTTTGCGTGACGCTAATCTGCGGTGATTGGTCAGATGACCCAGTCAGTTATTGTTTGTGTTAGCCCAATGCATAGACATATTGATAAAGCACTGCAGTACTACAAGGTATTGCTCTATTCTTTATGATAACTCCAATGACAGCGACAAACATTTCACATATTTAAAAAAAAAAAATGACATTGGAGACCTAGAAGCTGCGCTGAGCGTAACTTACACACACACACACACACACACACACACACACGCTTACTGTGCCTTCCCTCATCGTGCCCCCGATGCTACAAAACCCAAAAAAGCAACAATTAATATTAATAATACTCCAAATAAACTCGGTACTGAACCTTCCTTCAGTATCAGCCGGCTCGCAAATCCATACTTTATAGCATTTAGGTTTGTGAAGCAATCATCTTCAAAATGACACGTACACAGAACAAGGTTGGGCTATACTTCTGTGGTATAGTTGTATATATGAACTGTAGCCAACTAGTCTTCATATGCTCCTCACTGGGCAGATGAAAAAAGTTTGCTTTTGCGTCGCACTTCAAAACAGCATCTCGTCGACATGATGTTAGTTTTCCCTGGCGTCTCCGAACACAATAAGTGGGCGTATCTTATTCAAATAACTTGTACAAGTGACGTCGTAAAGCTAGAGAAAAAGCATCGTTCGTCTATCGATTCATATCAGCGACTCAGAGTCGACTCTTACTTTTGAGAGACAATAACTTTGTATAAGGTGAACTTTCATATTTAAAACTTTGCAGGATGTTTTTGTTCACTTAGATCTATGTTACACACTACAGGAAGGGCAATTTTCAAAAATCCATAATAGGTACCCTTTAACAGACTTGGATTGTTTGAGATTATGTCTGTCATCCTTTCTTGCATTGTCTTGAGCCTTCACTTTGCCAATGATATGCTGCATTGTTAGTAGCCTGGATAGTCAACAGTTATTATGCTACATCATATCTCCTTCTACTGGATGTAAAATGCTCTGTAGTAGATTTTGTGATTTTAGAATGTTAAGTTCTACTTCTGTTATTTTGGTGTAAGTAACTCAAAAGTAATACAAGGTGTAATGTAACACATTACAATTCTGAGACAGTAATATTGTAAGGTAAATAATGACTTTTAAATAACAGTAACAAGTAATCTATAATGTATTACAGTTTGGAAGGAAGTAACTTGCCCAACAGTGTAAATCATATACATATTAAAGATGCTTATTTTAAATTTCTATTTACATTTGACAGGAAAATGACTCCACTGGCCCTTATTGCCTCAGATTGTGAAGCACAGTGCAGCAAGCAACATTCTCGGGGCAAATAGATCAGGCTATATAGTACCTACTATTTTTACTATTTGGTTAATGTCAAGTTGTCATAAGAAAAATACATTTTAAACAATGTCAACTTTGCATTAAAAGTGTCATAATTTACCGAATGACACTTAATGACAACAGTCATAAACATTCATAAAGACTCCTTCATGTTCATGACAGGTGTTATGTCATGTTTATGACAGTGGCATGTCAGTCTTATGCACACCCCTTCAAATAAAGTGTTACCGCCCTGGTGTTAGTAGGTTAGACTGTCTTATTTAACAATTCTTGGACTTCGAAGGATTCAGCTCTGAATCAGGACACAATTATAGTGTAACTTTCCTGTTGTTTCAGTAAAACTAACAGATGAATAAGACTGAATAAAACGTAATGAAATATGACTAGAACAATAACACTCTGTTTCTCCTGTATCACATCAGAGAAATATTTTCCATCCTGAAAATCTAAATGTGGACATAAACAAATGAGTGATGAGGATGTGTTTACATTCAAATGTGTTCATGTAAACAAATAAATAAACAGTAAACAGCAGGAGTATGAAATTAAACTAAATAAAAATGTTCAGAAAGAGACGAATTTTAATAAAATTAATATTGTTTTAATGTCTGCATTCCAGCCAATCACAATCAAGTATTTAGAGGAAATAAAGACATGTTTATTCTGAAACAGCAGCAGAAGATGATGATATTATTTCAGTGAGATATCGAGAGTCTAATAATCTTTACTAACATTAGAAATGAGCTTCAGGGGAATGAAAGCATGATATGAGCACTTTAATGTCTTTATCTCGTCTCTGTTGTGAATGTCTGTCGTGTCTCCTCCTCAACACCAGCGGTCTCGGCTCTCAGAAGAGGAAAAGAAGAAATATAAGAGCAAAAACAGTTTTCAAACCCTCTTCTCAACACAAACTCTCTCAATAGTCAAACTCACTCCTTCATCTCACACACGTTTCTTTCTCTTTGACTGGATCCTCAAACTGGGGTTTTTAAAGGCTCTCAGTAACCAGTATCACCAGTCTTCACTAATCAACTCAACACTCATCCATCAAACAGAAACACAAACATACATATAGAGTTGGACAGGGATGTAAAATGAGTTATACAGTCTAGCATTAATATTAAAGCAGCTGTTTAGTTATTAATTTTCAAATTTAAATTATGGTTGTTGATAAGTAGGCTATACTTGTCTGATTAAGGTCCATATTCATATTGAGTGATACTGACTGACACAGACGTCAAGATGCAAATAAAGGGAAAATGTTCGACAAATACACAAATAAGGAGGAAGTAAATTATGGAATATGGGTTTTGAAGTAATAAACAAATGATGTGATGAGCTGAATGAGGGATGAGAGCAGATATAATAATCACGTAGTTTAAATCTGCAGACAGAAACATCAGACTCAGGACAGAAACACATGACCTCTAAAGTAAGAACATGTTCATTCTTCAAACACAATTACACTTTCAGATGTTAATATTGTCTCATTGATTGTGTTTCATTCATGTTACTGAAACTGTCATCCAAAATTAATCTGAATCTTGATTTCTGATTCTTCAATGTGTTTTTCCTCAGAAATGGACCAAACTCTACATTTCATTCTTCTTCTCATTGGTGAGTGTGTTTGTTGTTTTATTTATGGTTTATAGTTTCATCAGGTTTGACCCTGTTATGAAAAGCATTAAATCAAGCGCTCTCTTTCACAGCTCTCTGCTCCGTATCTGAATGTGTTCAGCGTCAGTATCACTTTATAAACGTGAGCAAGACCTGGACTGAAGCTCAGAGACACTGCAGAGAGAATTACACAGATCTGGCCACCGTTGACAACATGAACGACATGAACGAGCCAAGGTTATTATAGTTTTGCATTTTTCATTAGTTTTTATTTTTATTTCGTTTTTAATTTTTGTTTTCAAATTCAGTTTAGTTTTAATTAGTTTTTAAAGTGGGTTTGCTAGTTTAGTTTAGTTTTTATTTTTTGAAAATGCTTAGTTTTAGTTTAGTTTTTATTAGTTTTAGTGTTAGTTTTAGTCTTTTTTTGGATTTTGGGTTATTTGTCAGGGGCAAGATTCAAAAAGGTCAAAAAAAGAATTGTGTAATAATAACTCAACAAAAACATCATACAATTTTAGAAATATCTATTCAACAATAAAACCAGTACATAAAATGTACATATGGGCACAAATATGTAAACAGTCTACACAAGACTCCGCAGTAAAGTGCAAAATGTGTAAGTGGCGTGTGCCAGGAAAAAAAACTAAATAGCAAATAGACTAAAGACGACATACACAATATTTCTTACTTATTTAGAAATGCAGTTTATTACCTATCTTGCTAGGTCTTGCTAGTCTTTGTCCTATTTAAAGTAGGCTAATACTGAACGTGAAACAAAATCTGGAACAAAAAAGTGGATTAACAGTTTTCTAGCAATATTAATTATTAAAATTAATCATAATCATACCCAAACAGAGTATTAAAAACCTCCTTGCAAGGTAAGTATTGCTAGTCTTTGTCCGATTTAAAGTAATACTGAATATGAAAATAAAAATGAAAAAAAATCTGGAAAAAAAAGTAGATTAAAAAAGTATTAACACAAAAATAATACTCTGAGTATTAAAAATCTCAAAATAAATGAAGAAAATCATTGAGCAAATACAGGCTATTTCTCATTAAAGAGCAGTGAATTCTTTTCTCTTTTTATTTTGTTGTTTGATTAATATTAAGTGCACAGATGGCATTAGGTTTATTATGCACTGTCACTTTAAGACCGAGTGCAGATCCAATTGCACTGATGCACATCCGATATTCTCACATCTGTATGTTCTGTAAAGACATAACTGACTGTGTTTACGTGAATACTCTCCAAAACGGACATTTAGACATAGGCTAATGTTGTGTATTTGTCCATTCAGACGCGAAAGAGAGCTCAATTCAGTCCTCGCGCGCTGTATAGCTGTCTATCATTCGTCATATAGTAATAACACCTTGTTTTGTTTTATTTTTTATAAGTTATGAGCTATAAATAATTAAAGTGTGATATTTAAATTACGCAATTGAAAGTGCGCAGCTCTGAATGCACGAGCTCTGCGTAGCACACAAACTGACAGCTTTACCGCTTGTTTCGCTATTTGTTGCACTTAGCAAGTTAATGGTAACTGTTACATTTCGGAGATATCAAGTAGCTATATAAAGCTACATTAAACATTCCACACACATCGCAATGACGATGATAAATGTTATTTTTTTATTAATTGACCCACGGATTATCCAAAGCGTCCGACTCCGCGGTAGTAAACATATAGGCTACATTTAGGCCTAAGTCACACTGTCTAATATTCGCACAACCTTTGAACTAAAAATAATGATCTTTTGCATGACGCGGGCCAAAAAATTAATGCCGGGCCGGCTACTCATCTGTATTGAAGCAGCAAATATTCAGTGTAAGAGTAAAATAATGATATAACATTATTTAATATTTGAATCACATTCACAGCTTATATATATTTGACATAGACAACCCAAGTGCATTTTACCTCAGATTTGCGAATAGTTAACTTTCTAAAGAAGGCGCAGTCGCTTCTCGGGTCGACATTAACACACTGACAATAATGTATTCAGAATTTAAAATATGTTTACACCACTTTTTAATGTGTGATTGATTGTGTAAAGGTGTTCACGAGATACCAACCTTTCGCGAACTTGCTTTCAACGTCGAACCCTCGTTTTCATGGAGACGCGGAGTGCACGGAGGGGAGGGGCTGTGTGTGTGTGTGTGTGTGTGTGTGTGTGTGCGCGCGCGTGCATGTGACAGAGAGACGGAGGGAGAGCAGGGAAAGGAAATGCAGCTGAACGAATACACTGCGTGTTTTGAATAGCGTTAGACATTGACAAAGACGAAAACTAAGGACATTTACTCTATAATTTTATTTTATTTTAGTTAGTTTTGCCAAACACACATTACAGTTTTAGTTAGTTATCGTTTTTTTGTAATGCCTCGTTTTTATTTTTATTTCAGTTAACGACAATGTTTTTTCCCACCTAGTTTTCGTTTTTTCGTTCGTTTTCGTTTACGATTATAACCTTGGTGTGAACAGGAAGAAAAAAAAAAAACGAATCATGTAAACCGAATCACAAAAAATCATGAAATACGATTTTTACAATCCGTTTCAAGCTACTTTCATATGTGGTTTGAAATCTTATTCAAATCAAATTTTTGGAAATACGTTTGAGTCTGACTGGATTTAAAGTCCCCATGAAATCAAAATTGACCATACTTACTTTGTTTGCCTAAATTGATCGTCTTGTGGTGAACAATTCATCCATGCAAGTCAATCCACACAAAAAAAATTTTTGGCTTCGTAATCTTTAATCAAATTCTGAAAATGCCCCTCCCCTCTGCACTGGAGGACCTTGCCCGATGACGTAGGCTTGACGGTTTGGGTGTCTGCTTAACATCCGTAATCACGCCCCTCCAACTGACATTAGACAGGCACACAGCGTGTGAAAGGAGAGATGGCGAGGAGGTGCATTTTTCTAGATCCAATCAGGTGCTAGTTGGAAAAAAAAAGCCACGCTCATTATTTTGCCTCATTTAGTATTCCGTTTCTCTCGGAAATACGTCACAGCACTGGAGAAAAGCCGTTTGCAACTTCCGGTTCACGGGGACTTTAACGTGGTATATGTCACTTTCTCACGCCATGTAAAATGTGACATTAAAAATTGTAATGTAAAAATGAAATTAGACAACATGTCCATTGCAAACTCCTCTATTTAATTCAATTCGAATGTTTTTCCATACTTTTGTCCATTAGAGAGAAAACATACAACAACCAACACAAAATTACATTCAATACAAAACATTTAAAATAGACAATTATGCAAATACTTTCTCATACAGGTACGTGACTGGTATTGCAATACACTTTGCCTAGGGTTTGACAACAGCATAATATTAGCATTCTGTGAATTAAATTGTATGTGGGGCTCATAATAACATTCCCTGTAATGTTAATGTTAATGTTTAGAGAAAGAGTTGGCCACAAGCAGGCCATAGCAATGTCACATATCAAGAGTAAAGAAATAAACCAAAACTGGACTTTATCTGAGTCACAAAATCTGTGTATATTAAATATGGAGTCATCTCAGCACGAGCATAACTACGGGAAGCAGAAAGTGTCTGACTTCACATCTCCGTTTTCAGCTCCTCTTCACCTGCACACGCCAACTCTTGCAGATCGGTTACATCCAACAGCAGCCAATGTCAAACACACCTATTTATCACAGTCACATGGCGTCAGCACTGTAAAATTTTCTAACAAAATTTCTAACCGGCATGCACTGCTTCAAGTCAGCCTCCGATCTTCTTCTTCAGTTTTTGTTGCTTTGTATCCTGTGTGCATATCGCCACCTACTTTTTTTGTTGTGCAGTCATGATTTACTTATAATCATTTCAACCTTATTTTTGATTGTTCTATTCTTTCACACATATACACATCTATTCATTTCTTCCTACTTTTATAATTACTAAATGCTCCATCCCATATTATCAGCCGCCAATCGGTCTGAAGTCAAACAAGCCTCTTGTGTTTCTCTTTTCTTCAGTGATTCTGCTAGTTTTCATCAGTTGTCTTCAATAATCAAAGAATCGTCACATGATTATATAAATAACTCTAACACGGCTTCAGCATTACTTTTAACACCCTGCTGGATGTTCCCATATAAACACAGAGGAGTGCTGATTTAACACCGGGTATTGGCTTTTTAAAGGGTACCTATTATGGCATTTAAAATGTTCCTAATATTGTTCTGGGAGTCCCCAACAACAGTTTACATGCATACAATGACAAAAAACACTTTTGTTGTCTTATAATATGCATTCATTTTTACCTGATTTGCTCACCCTCTAATGATTCGTTCAACAACTCATTTTTCCAAACCCCTCCTTTGCGTGACGCTAATCTGCGGTGATTGGTCAGGTGACCCAGTCAGTTGTTGTTTGAGTTAGCCCAACGCATAAACATATTGATAAAGCAATGCAGTACTACAAGGTATTGCTCTATTCTTTATGACAACTGCAATAACAGCGACAAACATTTCACATATTTAAAAAAAATTGACATTGGAGACCTACACCTAGACGCTGCGCTGAGCGTAACTTACACACACACACACACACACACACACACACACACACACACACACACACACACACACACACACACACACACACACACACACACACTTACTGCACCTTCCCTCCTCACGCCCCCGACGCTACAAAACCCATAAAAGCAACAATTATTAATAATACTTACAGGTTGTGATTGGGAGGAGGAGCTGATCCATATACACTGGGTACTGAGCCCTCCTTCAGGAACAACCGGCTTGCGAATCCACATTTGAATTCATTTATGTTTTTGAATGATTTGTCATTAAAATGATGAGAACACAAGGTTCGGGCTATACTGTTGTGGTATCGTTGCAAATATGAACTCTAACCACTGATTCTTCACATGCTCGTCCCTGGGCAATGAAAGCAAAGTGGCTGAACTATCTTTGCATTGTAGAACACAGCGTCTTCTCGACATGATGCTATTCAGCTGAAGTATTTGAATGTGTTCTAGATTTTAAGTTTACACTTCCGTCTGCGTGCGCAGTAACTGGGCGTGGCCAATATCGTATCTACGTCACTACGAAACAGCTAATGACTCGTTTCAAAAACAATTGATTTCATAGACTCAGAGTCGACTCTCACTTTTGAGAGACAATAACTTTATATACGGTGCACTTTCAGATATAAATCTTTGCAGGATGTTTTCATTCCCTTAGAGCTATATTCCACACTACATGAACAGTCATTTTCAAAAATCCACGATAGGGGCTCTTTAACATGTACAAAAACAGAATGGGGAAATATAAAGTTTCAAGAAAATTCACAAATGTTAATTAATGTTATATCAGCAAAATTATTACAAATATAGTAGGTAACACTTTATTTTACGACCTGCAAACAACTGCGTAAGTACACCGAAATTACGGTGTACGTTTCTGTAATTATAGCGTACTTCCGTGTAGGTATAAGGGAACAATATGTTAAGTTTGGGGTAATAAAGGGGTAACAAGCAGATATACAACCTGTAAATAACTTCGTAAGTAAATCGAAATTACGGTGTACGTTTCTGTAATTATAGTGTACCTCCGTGTAGGTATAAGGGAACAATATGTTAAGTTTTGGGTAGGCTAATAAAGGGGTAACAAGCAGATATACAAGCAAATTATTTATAATGTAATTATTTTAAAACTAACAGGTACCTATTATGTTAATATATTCCAGGCAAAAATTGTACGTCTGTTGTATATAAAAGTTATCATCACATTTCTGGCAAAATATGTTCTTGTGCAATTTTACAGGGTAATTTTGACATCTGTGGGTTGAAAATGAAACGTGTATGGCTGTATGTAAGCACAGTATGATAAAAATGAATTTATTGGCTTTTCTTACTAGATTAAGTAATGTTAAATCAACCCACAGATGCCAAAATGAAATGTAAAATTGCTCAAGAACATATTTTGCCAGAAATGTGATGATAATATTTCTGATTTTATATACAACAGACGTACAATTTTTGCCTGGAATATATTAACATAATAGGTACCTGTTAAAATAATTACATTATAAATAATTTGCTTGCATAGCTTGTTACCCCTTTATTACCTTATACCTACACGGAGGTAAACTATATTTACAGAAACGTACACCGTAATTTCAGTTTACTTACGAAGTTATTTGCAGGTTGTATACTATCTGCTTGATACCCCTTTATTACCCCAAACTTAACATATTGTTCCCCTATATCTACACGGAAGTGCGCTATAATTACAGAAACATACACCGTACTTACGCAGTTGTTTGCGGGTCGTAAAATAAAGCATTACCATATAGTATGAATATTTAATATATCATCAGCTGTAGAAACAGTCTTTGAATGTTGATGCTTCCACCGCTGCTCTTATTCACATCTAAACCATAAATCAGTATAAAAATAATGAACAAATTGATTCATGAATCTGTTTCCATTTCTTTTTTAAAGTGAACACAGAACTCGTCTTTGTCAATGAGACTAAGAACTGGAGAGACGCTCAGAGTTACTGCAGACAGAATCACACTGATCTGGTCAGTGTGAGGAACCAGAATGAGAGTCAACAGATTCAGAAGTTCATCAATGATAGTCACATATCTGATTATGTCTGGATCGGTCTGTTCAGAGACTCATGGCAGTGGTCAGATCAGAGTAACTCCTCTTTCAGACACTGGGCTTCTGGTGAACCTAATAATCATGGAGGAGTTGAAAACTGTACAGTGATCATACCAAACACTCTGGGTCATTGGGCAGACATCACTTGTAATGACCAATATCCTTTTGTGTGTCATGAAGGTGAGCAGATCCTCACACACACACACAATCCATCCATCACCTCCAGATATCTTAAAGTTCACGCTACATGTCTGACATGACAAATTCCTCCACAGTGTTTGTTCTGCATGTTGTTTTTGATCAGTCTCTCTCTAGTTTTTGCTTGTGGTTTGTTTTGTGTCCAGATAAACTGATTCTGATCACTGAGAATCTGACGTGGACTGAAGCTATGAGATACTGCAGACAGAATTATACGGATCTGGTCTCGGTTCATTCAGTCGAGATGCAGAATGAGGTGATGAATGTGGTTAAACGTGCGTCTACTGAGGCGGTGTGGTTGGGTTTACGTCACTCCTGCACTGTGGGCCTCTGGTTCTGGGTGAGCGGAGAGACCGTGTGCTATCAGAACTGGGCTCCAGGGAACGGCACAGGAGACGAGGACTGTGTGTCTGCAGTGAGATCTGGAGCAGTTCAGTCTGGAGGAGATCAGCGCTGGATCAGCCGTCCTGAACACCACAAACTCAACTTCATCTGCAGCAGATATTTGGAGTGAAAGGAAACACATACCTTTCATAATTACTGTATGCGTTCACTTCCTTTATTCTCATTTGTCACTTGGTTTGTTGTAATTTTAAAATATAATTATTTCACCCTGAGTAGGCAGTTGTACCTGTGGTCGCTTTCGATTCACGATTTGTGAAGCTTTGAAACCTTTGCAAATCATTTGTTTTGAACCACTTTCAGAGCACCTATCAAGAGCTGCATTATGCCATGTCGTAGTTATTAGATGACAACGCGTGACGTTTTCCTCTGAACTGTTCACGTCCTCCGACTGGGAATTGTGTGTTTCTATGGCAATCCCCAGTTAAATGAACACCACTGTTCATGTCCACTGTTCAAGTGTCCACACTACAGGTTGTTAAAATAACACTGAAGCAGTGTTGAAGTTAATGTGATAATTAAGCGATTAAGTAGGTGACGACTGACCATTAGTGGTGACACCTTATATTACCAACAAGAACAGAAAAAAGAGAGACACAACAACTACAACTGACTTCCAGCCATTACACATTATTACTCGTATTATTAACCAGTTTAACTTTATTTCTGTCATAAATCTACAAATGTTCTTATTGAGAATTAACAGAGGTTTAGATGTTGATGTTTTAATGAATGTTTCGTATGATGGTGATCAGTGTTTGTTTATAAAACACATTTTTTTATAGCCATATTATGGTTAGGTTTTGAGGATTACATTATTACCAGTAATGGCCGGATTCACAATGTATTTTTGAATTTGTTCATTTTGTTGTTGGACCTCAAGCTGTGAAATCACAGGGTTAAAATCGCCAATACTGAAGACACAGATCAAGCAAATAGTCAGAGATTTAGACTCTGAATGATATCAGTGAATCAGACTACTACTTAATGATCATGACATAATCAAACCATAACCAGGTTATATTTTCTCTTGCCATAACAAAAGTGCTTTACAAACACAAAGTTGAAGCAGGCAGAGAAAAACTAACATTAAAAGGGCAAGGATCAAGAGTCCCACTAAAGCAAACACTGATTTAATGTCTTCATTTATCTTTAGTTGATTTCATCTAAGGCTGTGGCTGAAGTCAGTTGTACTTCTTGTGCTTCTTCTCTTTCCTTTAGTGATTCTGCTTGTTATCACCTAATTATCTCATTATCTGCGACACTGATTCAGTTCCATTGAACACCCTGTAGTGTGCACACTGAGAAGTGTTCATTTCATCTGGGGCCTACAAGAAAACTGAGGATAAAACTGTCTGGGCAACAGTTAGATAGTCCAGGTCAAACACATCTGGGCTCCTCATGGCTGCGCTGGCTGGGGACTGTTTTCAAAATCATTTCGCAAAGCAATTGGTTCAATTGATAAAAAGTTTCAAAAAGCATTGTTTCTTCCAACAATACCTGAAGGTAAAAAAAGACAGAAATCCTCTGCTCAGATGTTTGTTTAAACAGTTCAAATATATTCCCCAGTAATCTATTATTGAGCTGTAAATTGTCTAAAAAACTAATTCTTTTGAGGGTCTGTTTTCCTCCATTTTAAGAGTTTGCTTTTACAAACTCTTTCTGTCTTTTTTTGGTGTTTCCTAACTTCAGAATTAATTGAATTTCATAAAGGGGTCAAAGGGCATCATATACTCACCATTAGATACATGTTTTATTTTTGTTTTATCATTAGATAATTAATGTAACTGAATTCCTCATTTGTGTTTTAAGGATGTCTGTACTTCTCTCTCTTGTACTGAGTGTCATGTATCAATCATGTATTTACATTAGACATGACTTAATGAATGTGAATCAATGAAAACCAACCTCAGCTAAATTAAATATTGTTTATTCTTAAAGGAGTGAAGGTTGGGTATAAAATATCAAATCCTTTTGTGCTAAACATAAAATAACATGTCAACAACAGCATCTTATAAACCCAATTACATTTTAATTTTCTACATTTATTATTGCAAATATTTACAGTGTCCTTCCTGTGATAACAATGACAAATTCATTTGACACATTTTACAAATATTTTAGACAGGTTTTTTTTTGTGTGCGTGTATATTTTTTAAGTCAAGCTCAAAGAAATAAAACAGACAGAATGAAATATAATAAAATATGACTACAAAAATAACCCTCACTGTTTCTCCTTCTGTTTCACGTCAGAAATGTAAAAATTGTCCATACTGAGTGATGAGGATGTGTTTACATGCAGATGTATTCATGTTTTATAAACCAACAAAAAAGAAACAGAAAATGGCAGGATTATACATATATAAAACTAGATTTTTCACAAAGAGATGAATTATAACAAAAAGTAACAATGTTTTAATGTCTGCATTCAATCCAATCACAATCACGTATTTAGACAGAGGAAATAAAGACACGTTTATTCTGAAACAGCAGCAGAAGAAGATTAACAGAGTAGCAGAGTCCAACAACCTTTACTAACATTAGAAATGACCTTCAGGGGAACGAAAGCACTTTATATGAGCACTTTAATGCAGGGTGGTGAGAGTCTTCATCTCGTCTCTGTTGTTCATGTCTGCTGTAGTCTCCTCCTCTCCACCAGGGGTCTCAGCTCTTGTCCCGTTCCCTTTACGACTCAGCTTGACGGACAGCTTGGTGAAAACAGAGCTCTCTGCATTCGATCCGCGGCTGGACCTGGTGCGGCTGGAGACCGACTCCGAGTTGGTTCCTTCGAAGAGTTTGGCCATGAAGCCCAGACCAGCCTGACGGATGTGAGAGCTGCCGGTAAACACGTACAGGACGGGGTTCACACTGCTGCTCATGAATGCAAACGCCGTCACATTGGGACGGGCCACTTTTGCCACGTTTAAGAGAGAGGGGGACTCCTGCATCATGCCAATCACCTGTGGGAACAGACCAACAATAAAAAGAAATGGACTGACATAAAATGTGAGAAAATTGCCCCTTAATGCCCATACTTTATATTTTCACACATAAGAAAACCATTGTCAAGAATGGATGGCTGAGCCTTCTGAATAAGTGATCAAACTAAATGCTGTTTTTTGTTAACTATTTATACACTCATTTGCATAGCACAAATACATTTAATGTAAAAAAATAAAAATGGTATTTGTTTTGAGAGCATAAAAACTCATCTCATTAGTAAACGGACCTCACACATATATTGAAAAATGTCTTTTTTTAATGATTTGCCTCCTTTCACATAAATAACCATTTAATAAATCACTATAGGTGACCTTTCAAGCCAATCATCAAGTCAAGGGTGTTTGTGGACAACAGGTGAAATTAATCCAGATAGCACAAGTACATCTCCCAGATAAGATGTCTATTAAAGAGTGCTTCACCTGGAAAACATCTGTTGTATAGAAACATCTGATAAACATTTTTTAAAAGAAGTTAACATTTTTTAAATGTCTATATATTATAACTTCTGACAGGAAAAGACATATTGCAGATGAGAAAACACTAACAAAATACATATTCCAGATGAAAACACACACATCAAATCGTCGTCTCTGCAATGTCTGTTGGTTATCTGGAAAAATGTAAAATTGAGCCAAAATATCGTTGAGATCTAACTGTTTAAAAAGATTTAAAAACACGTGAAGACTGAAAAACATGGATTCACAAGGCTGTATCTAGTAAAATAAGACACTTTCTTAATTCAAAGTAAAGTACTGTTTTGTGATTAGTTTATAAGGATGTGTTTAATTATATGTTTCAGGTCCAATATAGTGTAATATAAGGTAAAAATATAGTTTGAATGTTTACCTGATGTGGTGTTCACCTGTGAGGTCACATGATGTAGGCTATAAACTGGTTATTTGTTATTAATAGATTATATTCATAAACAATAATTTCTTGCTACATATTTCTTGCTTCTGATTATTGATTATGGCTGTTGCTGAAGTCAGGTGTAGTTCTTGTGTTTCTCTTTCCTTGCAGTGATTCTGCTTGTTAACAGCAGGTGTTCATCACTAATGTTCAATCATCATTAATTAAATACTTAATTATTTCATTAACTTTAACACTTCTTCAGTGTTATTTTAACTCTCTGTAGAGTGGGACCATATTTACTCTGAGCAGAGTTCATTTAACTCTGTGGATTTTGCTGTGTATTTTTGAGATATGCTGCTTTTATGTGCTATTGGAAATTAGAGTTCGACCGATTGATCGATTTTTCCTATTAACCTGCACCGATAGCTGGAACAGTAGTTTATCCGCAAATACTGTATTAGGGCCATTATACAGTACGAGAGCGGCCTCTAAAGGCGAAAACACTAACGCCTCGTATAGTGTGTTTTGACACGTGAGACTGTCAGTGCGGGACACTTTAGATGCAGTTTTAAAACATAGACAGCAAAATGTAGACACTACACTACAATACATGTTTTCGTATCATTATACAGTAATTCATTACTTTACATGCTGCATTAGTGGAGAACAGCAGAATGTTTGCCGTTGAGGCTGACAGGACACTAACATTAGGAGTACCTGAAACGGTTAAAACAATGTGACAAAAACACATACAAGCCTGACCTAAATGTTTAGTGTCATCATTGTTTCCATCTATTTGCCTTAGTTTATATCCAGCTGGTCACTTTTAATGCGTTCATTTGCAAGCAAAGTTGCATATTTAAAGATGGTGATGCGAGAAAGCAAACTGATGCATCCGATTTCAGTTTTTTTTATCGTCACTGTAACACATATTTTGCTATTTTGATTAATAGTCAAGTGTTCTAAAATAAAGCAAAAACAAATGAAAGTATAAGCCTACATAATATACATGTGTAATTTCAATGATATGGCCTTTGTGCAGATGTTTAAGATTACCATATTTAAGCATGATATGGATTTAAATTAAATTGTGACACTTTTAAATAAGAGTCCATCCTTTAGCTGAATATCTTTAGATGTGTCAGGGTTCTGCCCTGGCAGCTTTGTCTATGTCTTTGTTTTATGTCTCTATGTTTATGTTGTGCTTAAACATGTGGTTTTGTTTGTGTTTGCCATGTGCTTCTTTGTTCCTGCCTCCTTGTTTCCCTGTACCACGCCTTGTCTAGTTGAGTCCTTGTTTGTCTGAGTGTTATCACCTGTTCCTAATGTTCTCTGCTCCCTTGTTTCAGTCCTCGTTTACGTGAGTGTTCACCTGTTCCTTGTCTTAGTGTTCTCACCTGTTACTCTTGTTAACTCCCTTTATGTGTGTGCTCTTTCCCTCATGTGTTGCCAGTTCGTTAGATGTTGTACTACTGTGTACATCTTTGCTACACAGTTTGTTTCTTGTTACTAAGGTCTTCAGTGTTTTATTTGTAGAAGTATTTTGTGCTTTAGTTCTGCCATCGGTCCTGTCTGTGTTGTCATCTCTGTCTCTAGTTCCAGTCCTGCTAGCAGAGCGTCCCTGACTGCTTACACTCTTGGTTTTGGAGGAAGCCTGGTGCTGAGCCTGAGATCCCTGAGTGCCTTGCTGGAGTACTTACAAGTTACTGTCTGACTACTGCTAGTGTTCTGAGGTCTCATTCTGCTCTGCCATTACTACTCTCAAGCTTCCAGTCATCTTGCTAGTTACAACTGCTGCTCTGCTAGTTACTACGGCTGTCATTGTGTCTCATCCCTGCCTATTGTCTGGACTGTTCACCTCTCCACCACATCCTGTCATCTGTCTGCTGTTTGTCAATAAACCTGTTAACACTCGTTCTGCATTTGAGTCCTCCTTCATAGATCCGTGACAGAACGAACTGGCCAGTTCAGGACTCAGCAGAATGAGCATCAAGATCCTGCCACCTGCTAACATTCAGGAGAGAATGGCTCGTCATCATGGTCTCACTGCTCTTCGCCAGGATGGTTTTGAGGTGGGGGGTTTTGCCCAATTCTTTTGGACCATGTCTGTGGGGCTAGATTATAATGACGCTGCTCTCAAGGACGTCTTTAACTCCTGCTTGGATGAACCCCTGCCTGCATGGGAGATGGATTCTCTCAGGATTCTGGATTTCTGGGGTTTCTCTAGGTACCTTGGTAATCGCAGTAAGTGGGGAATGCCACCAAGTCCACCGGAATCTGCTTTCATCAACCACCCTGCCCTTCCTCACCTGTTTCGTCACATTTATGATCCTCCTCTGGGTTCCACTAAGAGACTAAGATCCAGGCGGAATAGGGCAGTCCAGTCCACCACAGCTACCCCAGAGTCAGTCAAACCAACTGCCATCTTCTCCCAGGCATCCAGGTCAGTCCCAGTCACTTCCAAATCGGAGTCAATATCTGTTATTCATGACCCAGTCAAGTCAACCGCTGTCTTCTCTCAGACAATGAAGTCAGTTCAAGCCACCTCTGAGTCTGCTGCCTTAACCTCTGTTTTCCCAGTAACTACCCAGAGTATTCCTGTTACTTCAGTGTCTGTTTCAGTCACTGCTGAGTCGGCGAAGGTCACTGCTTTTCTGCCTGGGTTGGTTGAGTGTGCTGTAGATACTACAGAGTCAGCCCCGCACAGAGTTTCAGCCCGTCGAAAGAGGAAGAAAAAGACCTGTGCAGAACAATCTACGATTCTCCATTCTCAAGATCCAGGTCCAGTGGTTCCTGAGGTACCAAGTCCAGTGAAATCAATTTCTAAGCCGTTGACTAGTAATGTTATTCCCTCTGAGACAATCTCTACCACTCCTGTCATGTTAACTGAGTCCAGTCCCAAGATGCCCGTTGCCATTGCCGCAGAGGCCTTTTCTGAATGTTTAACAAGTCTTGTCAAGATCCTAGAAATTTCTGCCAAACCTGTCGTGTCCACAAGTCCAGAGCCCGCCGCTGCTGAGAGGGCGTTTCCAGAGCCCGCCGCTGCTGAGAAGGCGTTTCCAGAGCCCGCCACTGCTGAGAGGGCGTTTCCAGAGCATGCCGCTGCTGTAAAGGCGGTCCCCGAGCCCTCCGCTTCAGAGAGGGCGGTCCCAGCACCCGCTGCTGAAAGAACAGTTCCTGAGCCAGCTTCAGAGGAAGCTGCTCCCGAGTCAGTCCCCGTGCACGCCAGTGCAGCCCAGGAGGGCACTCCCGAGTCAGTCCCCGTGCACGCCAGTGCAGCCCAGGAGGGCGCTCCCGAGTCAGTGCACGCCAGTGCAGCCCAGGAGGGCGCTCCCGAGTCAGTCCCCGTGCACGCCAGTGCAGGCCAGGAGGGCGCTCCCGAGTCAGTCCCCGTGCACGCCAGTGCAGCCCAGGAGGGCGCTCCCGAGTCAGTGCACGCCAGTGCAGCCCAGGAGGGCTCTCCCGAGTCAGTCCCCGTGCACGCCAGTGCAGCCCAGGAGGGCGCTCCCGAGACAGTCCCCGTGCACGCCAGTGCAGCCCAGGAGGGCGCTCCCGAGTCAGTCCCCGTGCACGCCAGTGCAGCCCAGGAGGGCGCTTCCGAGTCAGTCCCTGTACCTGATTCCAAGACCTTCAACAATCCTGCCAGTTCTGTCGTTACACCAAAGTCTGTCAAACCCAGTTGGAGGTCCAGACCAGTTAGGCCAGTTCCTGTGTCCATGAGTACCTCCAATCAAGTTCCCATTCCTTCCATCCCACCTTCTACATTTCCTGGTTATGGTTCCCCTAAGCTGGCACCTCCGTTGTCAGCCTTGAACTTTTTTCCCGGTTCTGTTCACACTCGTCCCATCCCTCCCTCTGTGTTCCCTGGTCAGTTTGGGTCTTCCATGTTCACACCCTACCCACCCCCCCAGCTGTTGCCTCCGTGGACTTCTATGCCTGGTTTGGACGCCTGGAGGCGTCCATTAGAAGGGGGGTACTGTCAGGGTTCTGCCCTGGCAGCTTTGTCTATGTCTTTGTTTTATGTCTCTATGTTTATGTTGTGCTTAAACATGTGGTTTTGTTTGTGTTTGCCATGTGCTTCTTTGTTCCTGCCTCCTTGTTTCCCTGTACCACGCCTTGTCTAGTTGAGTCCTTGTTTGTCTGAGTGTTATCACCTGTTCCTAATGTTCTCTGCTCCCTTGTTTCAGTCCTCGTTTACGTGAGTGTTCACCTGTTCCTTGTCTTAGTGTTCTCACCTGTTACTCTTGTTAACTCCCTTTATGTGTGTGCTCTTTCCCTCATGTGTTGCCAGTTCGTTAGATGTTGTACTACTGTGTACATCTTTGCTACACAGTTTGTTTCTTGTTACTAAGGTCTTCAGTGTTTTATTTGTAGAAGTATTTTGTGCTTTAGTTCTGCCATCGGTCCTGTCTGTGTTGTCATCTCTGTCTCTAGTTCCAGTCCTGCTAGCAGAGCGTCCCTGACTGCTTACACTCTTGGTTTTGGAGGAAGCCTGGTGCTGAGCCTGAGATCCCTGAGTGCCTTGCTGGAGTACTTACAAGTTACTGTCTGACTACTGCTAGTGTTCTGAGGTCTCATTCTGCTCTGCCATTACTACTCTCAAGCTTCCAGTCATCTTGCTAGTTACAACTGCTGCTCTGCTAGTTACTACGGCTGTCATTGTGTCTCATCCCTGCCTATTGTCTGGACTGTTCACCTCTCCACCACATCCTGTCATCTGTCTGCTGTTTGTCAATAAACCTGTTAACACTCGTTCTGCATTTGAGTCCTCCTTCATAGATCCGTGACAAGATGCTATGCTATTAGCACATTTCATGCACTGTGATGTTAATATATTAAGTTTGATGGTTGTCTAAAAATTTGTATGATGAAAAAAGTGTTAATATGCTGTTAAGATCAGTTTGCTATGATAATGATAATGCGTAAAGTGTTATCATATTGTGATAAATGAAATGTGTTGAGATTGATATGCACTTTGAGTACAGATTATTTGAGTACAGATGACCTGTGAGGAAAGATTTTAATGTAGACTATTATGTTCATTCTGATATATAGGTAATATGATTTATCCCCAATTTTCTGTATTTTTTTTATTGTTTATTTTTAAGTGTCACATGCACTGATGCAAGCTATCATGTTTATTGTGTGTACCAGGATGGATATAATGTTTTATGCCAATTGATGTTCATCTTTTTATTTGTTTGTCAGGAAAAATAATATGGTTCACTTTGTGTATAAAGAAAATGCAAAGTTGTTATTTGCAAGTTGGTATGCATTTCATGGTTATTTTGTGCAAAATGTAATGCTTCTTTTACACTGAGATTGAGGTAAGCGCAACAAGTGTTTGTGTCTGTTCTTTGAAATATCTACAGGGTATGTTTCCTTTTTCAGGGAGACTACATTGACAACCATATCAACATTCATCACGCTACCTAGATAGTGGAATTTGAATTTTGGAAAAAAATACAGGCTATTTTCTTTGTGTAAATATACATACAATTCAATTGAAATGTAAAAATGTCGTGTTTAAAGTTTATGGCCCACACGACTGAACTTGGCTATCAAAATGATCCCAGAGCTTCCTAGTGGTAAATGTGACTTGAGAAAAACTGGTATTTACGGTAATTGTGAAGGCATCATACAGTGGGGTGTTACTCACCTGTAAAATGTTGATTAGGTGATACGGCAGCCAGAAGACTGTAAAAGCAGCGATGATGAGGAGGATGAGGAAGTTTCCTCTTCCTTTGCGCTGGAACATGGTGCTACGCAGCCGGCAGATCACTGAGATATAGCAGAAGAGGATGAAGGTGAAGGGCAGAAGGAAACCCAGCAGAGTCTCACACAGGTACTGAAAGATTTCATGAGTGCTGCTCTCCCAGTGGTGCGGTACACACACGTAGATGGACAGACCCGGACGGTACGGCTGCACGGTACTGTCAGTGCAAAGAACAAATGAAAGAGGTCAACATATAAAGAGAGAGAGAGATAAGTCAGAGGAGACGGTTTAAATTCTGGCTCTGTATACAGATACCAAATAAGGCTTTGTTTGTAGAAAGAAGAAGTGTCACTTGTTAAATATGAAGAAACATTTCTATAGCTCATTATCCTTATGCATACAGAACTTTTGAAGTAATATTCTCATTGATCATAGATTGATTATCTATTTAGGTTTATATATTTGAGTTATTTGCTTAAATACGGTAGTAAGGGTATAAAGGGGTAGGAGTACATAAGTTTTACTTCTTCCTACTCCTTTTTGCACATGTAAATAGAGGTTTGTTTGTTTGTTTTTTTCCTTTAAGTACTGGAAAGTATGGATTGTTACTTTGTTGTTAATTTGTTTTATCATTATGCTTTGTTTCATTGATTATTATTATTTTTTTTTATCTTGTATTTACATGTTCAAAATAAAGATATCAACTCAAATCAAATCAAATCAATAGCTCTGAATATTTTTGAATGGAATTGTGGCCGTCTCTGAAATGGGTCAAACCACTTTAAAAAAAAATGATTCATTTCGATGGTCTATTCGACTAACTATAAGTAACTTTGCAACTACATCAGCGTACTCTCATTAGAGCATTAGTAGACTGTAGTAGTTAGGTTAGGGGTTGGGTAGAATAATGTAGTTAAAGATTAATGTAAGCATAATGTATTTTGAGGTTCCATAAAAATAAAGTATTAGCAGATATTAAACAGAGTATACTAATACTCCAATGACTGCTAGTTGACATTTTGTTGCAAATTTATTTATAGTTAGTTGAATGTCTAAAGTGGACCATCAAAATAAAAAAGTGATGCCGAAAATAGAATTAAATTTTTAAAATGCTAAGTAAACTTAATTAGTTTGTGTTGAGACTACATGAATAAGTTTTGTCGCAGTTGTTGCAAGTTATGTCCACAGACACACACGGCCGCATTAACAATAGGGCTAGGCAGGGCGGGGCTAAAGCCCCGGGGCCCGAGCAAGGAAGGAACCCGTGATTGGCTGTGGAGCAGATTGACTGCCACTAGCCATCTGACTGCCAAAGCCTTACCACGCCCCCCACAAATTATCCCTGTTATCTAGTGGCGCTTTGCCGTATATTCTACGCATTATCATGGAATCATTATCATTAATATTATAGTAACCGTTCGCAAAGATCCGCCTTTTTAGTTATTGTGTGCCAAGACAGGTGGCTCTCACAAGTCACGCACTGAAAAATACATCGCTGGGCAAAGACTAACGTTACACTGAGTGACTACGCGCCGACATACAAGAGAGAGATCAGAGCAGCTTACTGTTGAAATGAAAAAAAAAATCTCAACTTTCAAATATTGTCATTTAAGTAATTTAAACAATACCGTTTTTCAAGTTCAAGTCCACCGACGTTAATCTACTGACAGCTTTGTTGTCAGACAAAATTGCGTATTCGGCGTTATGATTGGTCAGGTCGCCTGTCAATCAAACCCTTGTGGGCAGCAGGGCATTGTGAATTGAAAAGTCACGTTTTAATTTGATATACCAATCAAATACATTTATTCTATATTTAACTTGTGAACAACCGACCTGCTGCTGCACGTAGGCCTATCAGATGATGGCTGCCTGCGCCTTATTAGAATATACGCATCAACCAATCAATCGCCTCCACTCTTCACTTCATTCTAGACTATTCTTAAAATTGTCACGCATTATCTTCATCGCATAGCTAAAAATGTCATCATCTTTAAAAAAAACATGTGCGAGTGGGGCTCAAAAAAGAAATGTTTTAAAAGCTAAACAGCAGAGGAAACATGAGCTGCTCAGTAAAATCCCCAAGCTCTCTGGTTATTTTACTAAAGCTGATGATCACGGAGAAGTTGTGGAACAGCAAGTGAGCCGGGCACATGTTGGAGCAGATAAAGACACAGCGTCATCATCGACCCCACCAATTTTCGGTAAGTTTGATTATTAACTTGATGGATTTTTATGATATTGCTTTTTGTGTTTGATCAAACTCTATATTCACCTAAAGGGCTGGCGATAATATATAGGTAGAAATATGTCGATTTGCTGACCTATGACCTAATGACCTGGGGGGGGGGGGGGGGGGATGGGAGATGATCCACCGGTGAGATGAGAAGTTTATCTATGTATCATATTTTTACTCTTTTAATTCCATTTATAGCTGGTTTAATTTTATTGCTTTTATTTTGTGATTTTTTGAATTCCTTTCTGTGTAAAGCACTTTGAATTACCAAAGTGTATGAAATGTGCAAAATAAACTTGGCAGTGTATTTAACTGACATTTCAAAGCCGTTTTGTTTAGTTGGTTTCTGTGGTTAGCATTGAGCTGAAGAGTTGAGCGTGTGGTTGAGCTCTGTGGCCACAGTAAGCAAAATTCTGTATCTTTCTCTTTATAAGCAACTGAGTTTATGCCATGCAGCAAAAAAATTCTTACTGAATATATTTGCATACTGCAAGGGAAAGACTTTGCATGTGAGCAAGTGCTATATTTCTTAATAAATAGTGATGGAAAGTGCAATCTGGACTCGGACAGTTCTTTTCAATGAACTGGTTAAAAAAAATCCCCAGTTTGTTTACTTAATCATGCAATGACGTCCAGTCTTAAATGAATAAGCTAGTCTAAATCAACTGACCTTTTAATATAAACTATGAGAAACAATAAAAAAAACCTTTCATTTCACCCTGCTCGGTTCACACACACTCATATCAGCAGCTCATCTGTTCTTCAGTCAGAGCCTGAACTGTTTCCTCAGTTCAGTGCTGGTGTACGTGCGTATCTATCCCACAAATTATATTTCGTGTTCCATTTATGAGACAATTTTTTTTTTTTTTGTGTGCATATGATACACAGTTTCCACGTGCATATGATAAGCAATTTATGGCGTGTAATACACACACACTCCCTAATCCTACCCAAGGGGTTTACAGTGCGTAGCATATGCATGGAAAAAAACATTTGTGGCGTATAAATGGCACGATAAATAAAATTTGTGGTATAGATACGCACTTTCATGAGATTTAACTGAAATTCCAGTCAGGGCCAGCACTTCATTTACAGTCTACAAAACTCGCTTTGTGAGGCTTCGAATCCTTTGCAAATCATTTGTTCGAACCAGTGATTCAGAGCATCTGTCAAAGTCACGTGATTTCAGAAAACAAGGCTTTGTTACATTAACTCAGAAAACTCACACAGCTCTCCATAGGGAACCAAATCTGGGGTGTGTTTCTCAAAAGCTACCATAGATGCAAGTTCCATCATTACTAACAGAGATCCATTGAATTTGCGACCATATTTGGCTAACGATGCTTAAAAAAAAAAAAAAAACCTTGACCAGCAACAGCCCTGTTTGGATCCGCAGAAGTGAATATTCAGGGAAAATTCACAGAATACGTCAAATAAAATGTATGTGATCACACTGAATTAAGATGAATTTACTCATCAGTTCAATTAATCGAGTTTAAGTTCAAATAAATCTTATCAACTGTGTGGAAATGTGTGTCATAGTTTTATTACATTAGTCCAACGAGTGATTTTTGAGAGTACCTGAGTAGTTAGGATGTGTTACTGCATGTATAGGCCTTTAGGTTTACAGTCTTTGAATTCATTGGCCAGAATTATTCAGTAAACACATTTTGGCCACAGAAGAGCTGTTCCTGCTATACATGTGCTTTGAACACAGGAAACATTTCAAATAGTCAATCATTTCTGTGACCTATTTTGTACCTTTCTGCCAACCTGAGCACTTTTGAGGAAGGTTTGGATACATTTGTCCGTGTGCCAATTGCATTTTTTCAGTGCAGAACAAATAATTTTTTTTGACAGTAACTGTAACGGAACCCCAGGCATGTTGAGGCCCGTAGTGAATGCCTGTGTCGCCTGAAGGGGGTCGGTTTTTGCAATAAATCCCCGCAAATGTACTTTTGTCTGCCTGTTGCATGTTTTACAATAATGAATATTTCATTGATTCATAGCACTTGCAGCCAGATTATGAATACAATCATTCTGCTTTTACAAATGCATTCAAAGCATTAAAGGCCAACTGAAATCAAAAGTTTTTTAGCTTTTAGTATGAATATGTTAGCCTAAAGTTTATGCATACCTGATGTGTTCCAAAACAATGACAACATTTTCATTTAGAAGATATAAGCATTCAAAACGTACAGTCTCTCACTTCCGCTAAATGGATCACAGATTTTAATGACATCACTGCAGACTTCAGCTTCTCATCACATTTTTGCCCAATCAAATCCTCTCTAGAATCTAAAGTGTCAAAAAAGCCTGGCCAAAGCGGATGGGAGCGTCGACACGTCACGGAGCAATATGGGATGGAGATGTGAGTTCGGTTGCTCAAACGCTCAAGTTTTATTCTGTTTCCTAACTCTGGTTAATAATAAAATGGCTAGAATTTATTCACACCTCCACTAATGAATCCAACATGTCATCAGCGCAAGTATGACTTACAATCTGTGAGGTAAACAAAACGCTATTGGCTATTTGAAAAGGGGAGGGGCCATTCAATATGTCCCGCCTTAGCTTCCTGTTTCAGTGGAAATTACATCAACACATCAAACAAAGCTGAGTGTTTCAAAGCACTTCAGTGGGTCTGATGCATAAGGGAAGTGATTGAATCCAATGACGTTCCTGGTTTGTCGATATAGCGACATCTAACGTCTTAATAGCGCATAAGCCTTCTTCAATTTTGAATGCCTTGGAAGAGAGAATGTCAACTTTTGTGATCTATCATAATATTGTGCTTTCATATGAATCTGCAGGGCTGAGTATAGTGCAGCGCCCTTTATTTTCACAATAGCATAGTGTGATTTGTGTTGTGTTGTGTTGTGTTGTTGTAGTGACTGGAAAAACATCTCTCGGACTCACCGATAGAACGGCATGGGCAAAGCCATCAGAAAAGCCATCACCCATATGGCCAGCATGACAGACAGGAGCCTTCTCTTGGTCCTCAGTCTCTGAGATAGGAACGGCTTGGTGACGGCCAGCCAGCGGTCCATGCTCATCAGACAGATCAGGTAGATTGAGGCGTACATGTTGACGCAACACAGGTAATGGATCGTCTTACAGACGGTGCCGCCAAACTCCCAGCCTTTATTCCCCGCCAGGTACCTGAGGAACAGCGGCGCGCTCAGCAGCACCAGCGCATC